>JASPKZ010004457.1:0-37434 GCA_030220185.1 Diploptera punctata
GCTTTTGCCACAACTTGGATCGGTTGATATATAAGCGATACAATTCCAAATTAATCCCATTTCGTCAAAATAATCTCCCTTATCTGAGAAATAAACCTTCTATGTTCTCAAGTGAGTGGAAATATAATCTGATTACGAAGCCCATTACTGGCAGGAGTTCCACAAGGAGCTGTCCTTTACCCTTATTGTACTCGCTATATGTCTCTGACCTACCTTCGCCTCCATCACTCCAAATAGCTTCCTTTGCTGATGACAACTTGTCTATTCATGCAATCCAAACTTAAATCCTTCTTCACCGACTTGCAAACATTCCAGCGAGCAATAACCATAATATATGAATGGTTTTGCTCCTGGAACATTAAACCTAAATGCTGGGAAAACGCAAGTCGTCCTGTTTTCCAAATCGAACTTTCCAGTCCAATCCAGCTCACTATGGGTGTACAACCTCTGCCAGTAGAAACTTCTGTCAGATATTTAGGCCTAATATTGGATAAAAGGCTTACATTTAGGCCGGTATTTTGAAACCAACTCTCCTCTCGAAGTGAGTGACATGTGGAGTGGCTCCGCCTTACTATGACGTTGAGAGTATTCTTGAAACCACTCTCGCTCAAAACTCTCGTTTTGGCCACGCCTTACTCACTTTTAAATGTCCAAATTCTAAGTCGGCAGTATCCTGTCTTTCGCTTTTGTCTGCTCCACAGTAGAAATGGCGGAACTCCAAAAGTGAATAATCTTTTGGGTTGGAGGCACGAAGTTAATAGAAGATGTGGAAATTGAACAAAATCTACGGGATCAAGCGAATCGCCGTCGCCGCCTGTACTTTCAGGATATTCCCGATATACAGGTAAGTCATGTAATATATGCTGTATGATTCATAATATTTTAACTTTTTCAATATGCATCATGAGACTTCTTAAAATCTAGTGTTGTTTATTACAAAACGTGTATGGAAATACTATATAAACCGATAACAAATAATTCATGTAGAGAAATAAAATATCACTCTCGTGTATAATCATTAACATGATCGTTTTTTTTTTTGTATATTACCACGCAAAAAAGTGAAATTTTTATTAACTCCGGTCACCATAACGAACAAAATTGGATAATAATTAGTAATTCAATAGTACGATATATATGTGTATGTATATATAATATAAGGAAATGCAAATAATGAAACATCTTCATTCAAACTACTGTAGTAGAAATTATAAAACAATATTTCTATTAATTTTTTAATACTTAACTTATTATTATTTAATTTAAAGAAATTAACTCATTTCGGGTGTTTTTGTTGGGACAAGTTAGTATACGCAGATTAGGTTTATTGAATAATATGCAAGCAATTTATTTTGTTAGGTTAGGAAGAGTGTAATGGGTGTATGTCAGTTTCTCATAAACTGTTTGGAATTATTAAGAAGGTTAGTTATTTAGTTTCACATTTATATCTGCCACCTGGTGAAGGTTACATTAAACATTCGCGCATGGTGCATGTGCGATTCTGTAGAACTTATTCATTGAATAGATGAGAGTCAAATACTAAAGTTTACCCATAATTTGCTTCACTCTTTAAATTATGCACATGAAAGATTAACTGATAATGCTTAATTTAATTTTATGCTAAATTCCTCGATTCAGTGAACAAATACTTAATCAAGGTGTGGCCAGACAAATATTAAATTTATTATGGCATAAATATTGTGTCATACCAATTGTGAATTTATTCAATTTGTTTATTAATTCTATTCACAGGAAGTATGCAGCTGTAGTGGGCAGACCTCCCTGGCATCAGCCAAAGTACTGTGTCACCTGTCATCATGAAAAGTCTCCACCTCTGTTGCAGAATTGAAACTACAATTTATAACATTCCCTAATGGAGATGAGTTCGTCATCTCCATTATGAATTTCATAGAATTGCTTGTTTCCGTGGTGTAGTTGGAATTCATCGATGGCACAATATAAAAATAAGGAATCCTGGAGAAGAATATCCCGAAATCTTCAGAAATAGCTTGGGCGTATTCTCCTTCAACTGTCAGGTATGTACAAAAACTAGTTAAGCAAGTATTTGTGTGTTATTATTATTTTATTTCACTCCCTCTCTCCAAGTGCCAACAGGCCTAGAAGGCCCTTATGCTCTTTAATTGACATCATTAGAGTTGTAATTCAAAACATGATAATGAAAGATCCAACTAATTTTTTTAGAAGCTTTATTTTTTCGAGTTCAGGTGCTTCTACGTGTCGTAAATCTACGACATTTGATCCATGGCTTCAGTTGCCTTGATCAGTATTGTAAGAAAATTGAAATAAAGCCATTAGTTGCACTGTCTTAAATATATAGCACATAAAAGCAGAACTCCAAGCAGCATTCTGTGAACCATTTTAGGTGAATACTTGATTTATGATGCTTTTTACCTAAATAATTTGTGGCCAAGTAGGAGATTTTGTAGACCAATATCAGTGAGAAACATTTTGAAAATGTATTGTGTTAATATTGTTCTAGATTACTACCTCATACCATTTATCCATAACATAACATAGATTTTTGCATAAATAACAAATAAAATATACCATATTTAATTTTTTTCATGTTTTATTAAATTTACACTTTCCAAACCTTAATTTTTCTTCCTTAATTAATCTAGGTTGGAAAGTGTTAATTTAATAAAAACTTCAAAGTATGAAGCTTTACCGTTCAAACGTAATGTATAAATTCTCAATAAAAGTACTTCTGAATAAAAGATTCCAATTGGCATGTTGGTATTGATGGTCTTCGGAGACAACGAGAATTGTATAAGTAGAAAGAAATGTTGACATTCTTATCGGTGCTCAGATGGTGTAATTGGTATTGTACTAATGTACAGAATCAGAGATCCAGGGTTTCAAGTCACAATCAAGCATTATTTTTTCTTTCTTTATTAAGGTACAAGTAAATTTACAGAAAAACTGCACTTAACTAGCATGAAATATTTTCAAAGTCCTATAGAATTAACAGTGTGCATGCGCCAGAGTTTGAGAGCCACCAATAACCACCCAATCGAACCATATTGATTATCATCCTTGATTACCATCCCATCGCTATGAAATTTAAATGACCAATATTTGCAATAAATCCCAAATCTATGTTAAAAGATATATTAATAATATTAAAATTACCAAACGTTATTAAAAATGGGTGTACACTTACTTTCGCTCCCTAATGCTGATCCAACCAGCGATAAACCAAAACCGCAATAGAAAAATTATAGACTAAGTAATATACTCTGTGGAGAAAAGTAGCAGTTAGCATCACAATATTTCTAACAGTGTCATAAAATTGTGATTTGCTACATTTAAATAAATACTTCGAAACTGTCTAATAATGTTATAAAACTTGGTTGAAAAAGTTTAAAATATTAGGAAATACAAAATAAGTGCTATGTTTAGAATAATTATAACTGAAAAATCAAGCGCTAGTAAAAGTTGCAGTTGAGCCAAATTTACTCAATAAAACATTGACGAAACCATCACAATTTTAACGCAATGACAAAACTGAAGTGCTTGTAATGGCTATGAATAAAAATTAATAGTTTTTCGTTTTCAGTAGGAACGGCATAGTTATCGTAAGAATTTGAATATGAAAAATGAATATATATATATATTATATATAGATATAAATTCAATTGAGGTGGTGTTGACTTGATGACAATCCATATTAATTAAATTAATAAAATAAAAACTTAGTTTTATTCAATTTTCATATTTATTAAGATATAATTCAAGTGACAGCTGTTTCGGTAACATGTATGAAGAAGGTACAGTGGTCCGAAACAGCTGTCAATGAATTATATCTTAATAAATATGAAAATCGAATAAAACTAAGTTTTACTTTTATTTAATTAATTATATATATATTTATATTATTTTATTTATTGAATTGAGAGTTGCTTTTTATATCTTGGATTTTTTTTAAATTTTCAGGCCCATGTGAATTTCACTATGGAATTCAATAAACATCGTTACCGGCTGGCCTGGATCTGCACACGACAGTCGTATCGTCAAAAGTAGCATGATCTGTGGCCAACTTGAAGAAGGAGAAGTGTCTGGCATTCTCCTGGGAGACAGTGGGTATGCGTGCCATCCTATTTTTACTGACAACCTCTCCTCAACCAACAAACCCGAGCTGATTAAAATTAGAACTCAAAATTGAAACGACGACGACTGTTATAGTTGCAAACAACTGTGTTACACAATTTATAGCGCGGAGGGCAAACGATTGCCGAAATAGAGGATCTGCCAACACTAATGCCTATTCCAGTTGTGAATGATGTGTTTTGATTTGCCAAATGGATTGACAGCCAGAAGGGCTCTAATAGATGCCCACTTTTAATAATAAGTAAGGTGAATACCGAGTCATCCTTCCTCATAAACTGGTGTTTTAGTTGAAGTAGTTTTGAGAGTTCACGTATAACCATCGTCAGCTTTTCAGGACTGTTGAAATTTAAGTGGTCAGCTCTGGAAATCGAGGGGGGAAGGGGGACCGACAATGTTAATTTCAACATTCTGGAAAAGCTGACGATGGTAGACTTTATATACAGACACTAGTTCAATAGAAAAACACAACAAGTTATGAGGTAGAATAACTCCGGATTTACCTTAAGTTGTTATTAAGAAGGACCGAATAGAGTTACTTACTTCCCATTGTATTTTTACTTGTAATTTTAGGATTGTGATTGGACCAAAATATAGGAACACTTTCTTTTCACTACACGATCAGGTATTGTGCATTTGTTTTTGTCTTCTATAATTCCTCTGCTGTAAGGCTGTGAACATATGTTTGTATGTGTATATAGACCATTATGTGTTAAAAATGCAGATTTTCTCGTCTAAATTGTTGGTTGCATCTGTAACACATATATCATTTTTGTCTAATCTTAAATTTTATTTGTTCTAATATGTAATTTAAATAGGGCTCTATGCCATGTGACATATCAGCGATGAACTTTGTAATTGTCCTTTAAGTCACTAACACTATCATTTATTGGATAAACGTAAGTTAAAATGCGTGCACATTTATTCACATTTATGTGTATAGCCAATTGTGAACATGTGTATTTAATTTCAGTTTGTTTGTTTTGTGTCCTGCACCATGGCTGAATGGTTAAGGCAGATGCTTTGTCAGAGAGTTACCGGGCTTGCGCTGGTTTCGGGTCTCCATGGGGGAAAAACATTTTTTCCTTGTGATTTTGGCCAGTATTGGGCCATTGCTCACTAAGCATCATGAGGCATTTGGGTAGCTACAATAATGTAGCGGCGACCAAAGTCAGAAAATCAGCTTTAATGAGTGGGGGACCTGACATTGCTGACCACATATCACTCCTACACTGGGTGAATGATCTTCTATCTCTGTGATCAACTCATGTGGAAGTGAGTCCCCAACAGCAAGCTAGTAGGCCAAGAGCCTTCGAGGCATTTCAAGCCATGGTTTTTTTTTATTATTTTATATTCCGTTAAGTGAGTCAAATAAGTTTTACATGTTACCTCATAAAACTCCGTGATCTTCACAGGACTGGTTTCTGAAGCTATTGCTTGTATCATCAGCCAAGATTCCATTAACTCTATAGTCTGAGTTCTGGTTGACGATAGAGGAAATAACTTCATAAACCGGTCCTATGAGGATCACCCAGTTTTATGAGATGAGATGTAATAATTTGACTTACTTAATTTATTTGCCTGATAATGTAAATTCCCATCATAAAATTTCATTAAAGTAATTTAGATTTGATTAAGTAGGTAGTTCCTTGGCAAGCTTTATTGTTTTGTTATCTTGTTTTCCGTAAGTTCGAGTATGGAAACTTAAAAGCCTTATGATCCATCCATCCATAGTAATTCTGCCCAAGGGTAGGTATTTCACTGCAATCATAGCATTTTCATGCTATGATTGTTGCTAGGTAATTATAGGTTGTGTGGTAGCTTCCCGTTGCTTTCTTTCCACATCAGTGAAGGATGATGATGATGACCGGATGATATTTGGGGACTGTTGGTTCCTAAGCTTCCTGACATTTGTCTTACAGGTGAGGAAAAACCCCAAAAAAACCTCTCCCAGAAGCTTGTCCCGACCAGGAATTGGACCCACTGCATGACAAGGCAGCACGCTACCTCGAGACCACAGTGGTGGACACGATGAGGTATTATATTCTAAAAAATGTGTAAATAGTAATGTTCACAATAATATATAAGGTATTAGTGTTACAAATTTGTGTGTTTATGTACATTGATAGCTGTGTAATGTTCATGTATGTAAATCCATATTGATTCTTGTATATAATGTTATGAGTAATTATGAATGCTGATAATAATAAAAAGCAATGTTTTCAAATGAAACATATTTTGTATTTATCAGGTGTCATAGATATTAATTCCACAATAAAATATAAGTATGGACTGTTCTTTAATTTCATTTTCCTGCATTGTCCAAGTACCAGAATTCACTTCTGTTTCTTTTATCATGACATACAAAACTCATGTCCACCAAAAACAGATGTTTATTTCCAATATGCAGTTCCCTAAGATTCATCCAAATATCCTCCCATCTAAACCTTCCTAATGGTATTTTCTCAATAAATAAATACATTTGTCGCTATAAGTTTTATAAGTTTGTTATGGGTTGATCATGTAGATTGAATAGAACAGTAGAAGAAATTTTTACTGGATTAAGTTCGTTGAGGAAAAGGTTTCAGTGGAGGGCTTTAGTGAATGTGCCATTTATCTTATGTATTTCATAAAGCCCTAGAGCTTGCAATATAAGTAGTAAAACCAATCAGCTATTCAAGGGGATATATTTGAAAAAAATCATGTTGACGTGAGGATGAGGTAAAACAGTAAACTGAAATGAAGTTTCATGCAATGACCACATATTCTAAAGATGGTTGTTTATATAAATGCCCTTATAGGACTGTAGGGCAAAGTAAGTGGGCATATATATAATACATATAATGTCCCATTTTTGTTTTGATATAAATTTTAGAATAACACTGATAGAGTATCAAAGTTTATAAATTATGACTATAGTCTTGTATCAGGAGAAGCATTAATGACCATAAGAAGAAGAAGAACAATACTAATAATTTACATAACATGGTGATTAAAGATTTGTGGTGAATTACAGCAATAATTAATACATAGTTACTTAACAGTGTTACTATAAACGGAGAAACTGCACTTAAACTAGCGTGGAATATTTTCAAAGTCCAATAGAACAACAGTGCGCATATGTCAGGTTTTATATAGCCAGCGATAACCCACAATCTAACCACATATCGATTATCATCCTCGATTACTATCTGTCGCTGTGAAATTTAAATTACTAATATTTGCAATATTAAGAGAAAATAGCATATTGGAGAAAATAGCATCATAATATTGTCTAACAGTGTCATAATATTGTGATTTGCATATTTAAATAAATACTTCAAAATTGTCTAATAATGTTATAAAAAATTTTTGAAAAAGTTTAAAGCATTAAATAATGTTAGTTAATACAGAAGAAGAGTTTACAACAATATAAATGAAAATCAAGCGCTAGTAGAAGTGGAGTTGAGCCCTATACCATATGTATATTTTTTACCATAATCTCAACCTTTAGGTTAAGGAAAATAAAATGCACCATCAAAAATTGATTAATAACTTTGTATTTATTTGATGTATTTACATTACGTGGTGATGGTAATTTCTTACCATGTTCTTAAAATATTATCTTCATAGAGTAATTTTGATAATGGTTTTCTATTAACCATTACAACAATAAATTAATATATTGTTACCTATCAATGATTTTATAAACCATAATAATAAATTATTATTTTGCTACAATCTCGACTTTTAAGGTTAAGCCTACAAAATTATTAGGACCTATAGTATTACCTGTTATGCATAAAGGTATACCTATTATCCATAAAGATAACATAATAAAATAAAATAGACTCTCAAATGGATCACTAATACTGTTTTTAATTTGATATAAGTCCCGCGGCGTAGCCGAGCGGTTAAGGTAGGAAGCCTTGGCGCAGAGCTACGGGACTTGCGCTGGTTCGAGTCTCCATGGGGGAAGAAATTTTTTCATGGTATTTCGACCAGTATGGGACCGGTGCCCACCCAGCATCGTGAGGCAATTGGGTAGCTACAATAAGTAGCGGCTCCAGGTTGAGGAACCAGCTATAACGGCTGGGGGACTCGACATGCTAACCACATTTCACCCCTACACTGGCTGTTGATCATCTGCCTCTGTGATTGACACATGTGGATGTGAAGGGCCAGCAGCCGGCTGGTAAAAGGGCAACCGCTGAAAAGTGGAAAGACCCTCAATCGGAATTTGATATAAAATAAATCACGTATATTATATTAATTTGGTTTGTTCATATCCCGTAACGTACATATTGTCGTGACCTGGCCCTCGGGTAGATCAGACAATTTGAAGGTAGGATTCGTTGTGAGTCCAAGAACTCCAGTGAATGCAGAACTTGATTTAATATATTTATTAAGAAGACGATGATTAAAAAGTTACAATATTGTGTCTCTAACTGTCATAGAGACGAGGTCGGAACCATGAAGAATAAGCCCTGATGCCAAGGGCATCAGCCGTTATAAACCCTCTGATAAGCGGGCGTGGCATGGACGCTGAGTTGGAATGTATCACCCTCATTTCCAAATAAGGACATATCTCTTCTAAAGTTACGTATGAAGACTGGAATTTACCAGCCATGTTATCTTACTGTATTCAACTAGGGGATGGAGAGTAATCTTATCTTGACTCGACGCCCCTGTATTAGACTGGGGGATGGTGAGTAATATTATCCAAACTCAACGCCCCTGCCTGTTTCAACTTGAATATCCACATGTAATTATTATTATATATTAGAGTGTCCAGTACGCAATTTCCCTTCATAATATAATATAAATACATTCTGATTGTTAATTCAATACTTTAATATATATATGGATTTTATGCTATTGGCTAACAGTGCAATAATTAATTAGTATATGCGGTAATAATGCTACAGCCAGCACACTTGCGCCCTTAAGATAAAGCAATGGAGCTTAATTTTAAGCTTCTTTCTTTACTCTATTAGGATCTTGAGATTTATTATTACTATTACTTACTTAAGTAATTTGCAAATGTATGAATAACCTAAAAGAGAACAAGTTACGCATAAATGTGAACGTTAAACACAGTAATGGAGTATTTGCAAACTTGCACTGGACACGTCTATTTGTATTACCCTTTACCTAAAATAAAAGAAAAACATTACATATTAATGACATCAATAAGTGATCACAAGTTACATACATGTTATAAATACATTGTTATATATATATACTTTTCGAACATAGTAGTTACTGTATAGTATTGCTTTGATTTCTCTCTTTCAAACGTCTGTCCAAAGTTCTTTTTAATATTTGTTTATTTCTTTACTTATTTTATGATGCACTTATTATTTCTCGTGGTCACTTTCACACTTTTTTTTTACTCGGTTGCACACATCTATTGTTCTTATCACTATGTTCTCCATGAAGGACACGGTTTTTTCATTTTACTCGCGGACCTCGTACGAGATACGATCGGAGCCTCTTCTTCTTTAGAATCTTCGTCATCTATTGCTGTGAAGTCCTTGGTTCGGTCTCCGCTTGTGATAGGTAGTGACACAGTGCTTCCGTGATAATGAACATTGCCCGTGTGTATAGTTTGTTGTAAAAAGCAATGTTTTCTCATACCATCGATACAATCCATGGGTTGCCATTTCTTCCACAGCCAAAAACCAAATTTTTCTGCAAGAGCTGCAACAACAGCAGCTACAGCAAACTGCGATGAAGATTACGGTGGTCAGTATACCTAAGGTTGCTGCCCATGACACATAGCCTAATTTCATTGAGTGCTCTAATTTCCATTTCTCGTCATTAATCATATCGTTTGATTTCATCAATTTTATGGCTCTTTACTTTCAGATCATCTGTATGCGAAAGGACATTACTCATTGGAAGGTTTAGTTGAATTTTATCAAGGAATTTCAATTGGTCAGAGGTTAGACAACAGTCAAAGTCAATTGGGAGGATAGGAGTGATATCAGGAATGGTAACATTTTTGGAGATAGTAGAATATGCATAAATCGTAGTATGAGCACTGTAACCTTTACATCCTGGGTTCAGTCTCAGTTTTCCTCGTCCTTTCAATGTAATGGATTGTGGAGCTTCGTTAGGGCACAGGAACGTGAAGATCTCGGGTATTGGTGTCACGTGAAGGAACTCGTTCCCCATTAGCCTTAACCATAGTGTGTTCTTAAGTTCCATCATGCGATGTGAGCATGAACTCGGGACCGCCGTCGTCGATGGATGCACAAGTGTTGCTTCGCAGTCTACACCCTCTTTATAGATAAGTATTGGCTCCATTTCCTTGCAGACATGTTTAATTTTATTTAATTGGAAGCATGTATCGATTTGGTATTGTGTCAATTTTGCGAACTTCTGACGTAATGGATCGCTGATAATGTAGTCCTTCGTAGTTTCTAAGCAGATGTACTTGGACGTATCTTCTTGTTGTCCTTGGGTTGGGAAGGGAATGATACGGTATAAATGATAATGCTCAGGTAGAAGTAAGGGAACTTCAATAACATAGACAAGATACTTATCTTGTAGGTAAATGTGTGTGGAAATTATTTGGATTAGTTCTTGAGATGGGTAATCAAGTCCACTTAATGCTTGTTCTTTACTCATCAATTTTCTTATCTTTGATGGGGTGATAATTTGTGCCTGCAATGTGCCATCTTTAGAATGAATAATTGCCTCAACAATCAGATTAAAAAATTCGCGAGTACTTTCTATTGTCCGTTCAATTTGCAATACGTGTTCCGATAACATAGCTATCGATTGAGTTTCGTCATATATTTCACTAGTGATATTGTTTACATGTTGGGTTAATCTTGTTTAAACCACTCTTTAAAGTTTTCTCATTCCTATCAACATCTCGCAATGTTGAATTAAATGATGTTACAGCTGATTTTATAACTAACATCTGGTCTTTTGCTATTCTAATAAAATATTTTTGCTCACCTTCTAGCTCGTTAATCTTTCCTGTATAATACTCGGCATCTTCACTACTTAATGTTCCAAAAAGAATTTTAGTAATTTGGCCTACGAAAATTTAACACACCTCGCTTCTTACGAGTACTACTTGGTTCGACTTCTGTGTAGTCTACTACAATATTCTTTAAGTTTTCGATCTGTTTAATTTTATTGTTAATGTATGACTTAAAAGAAATACAATCTGTATAGCGATACCAAGATCGACTCTTTATTGACTCGCAAAAATTGAAAACTAATTTAGAATGTTGTTTTACTTGGTTTAAAGAATCTTTAGCCCCCTGAATATTTATGTAAGTTAATAATTTCCATTGAGATGAGTAAAGTTGTACGTAACCTCTTGCATCAAAATAAACATCCGCGGTTTTGTTGATGGTTTTGTGTTCGAAACCTAGTGGGAGTACTGATGGTAGTACAAGGACTAGGTTAATGAGTATCGGCAGAATCATCCTGCAAAGAAGAGGAAAAATAAGGTTTCACTCTGTTTGCATGTACTACTTGAATCTTACTTTTTATTTTAGCTACCCTTGAATTCCTATTGTTGTAATTATTCTTATTTCCTATGAACTGTAGTGCAAGTGTACCGTTATCATTGACCTTTACAATATTGTAAGGTCCTAACCATGGACAACTTAGTTTCTTAGACACTCCAACCTTTGTTGCGTCGTTACTTAATAAAACCTTCATACCTTCTTTGAATTCTACATGATTCGCTTTATTTTTATCGTACTTTTCTTTTTGATCTTCTTTTATTTTCACTAAATTTCTTTTGCAATGTCATGTGACACTTGTAACCTATATCTGGTATCAGCTATTAAATCATCATAATTATATAGTGGGGTAGTGGGAGGTTTTTGCAACGCTCCTGGAAGATTAGCTAATCTACCGTACAATAATTCAAATGGAGTATACTTTGTAGCTGTATGTGGAGTGGTATTGTAAACAAACGTTGCGAATGGGATCCATTTTTCCCACTCTGTCTGCTTATCCGTACTTAAAAAAACAACGAAGATATTCTACTAACACTTTGTGTGACCTCTCTAGTGACCCGTTGCTTTCAGGATGGAAAGCTGATGTTGTAATTTTATTAATCTTAAATAATTTACACATTTGTTTGAATAGATTACTCGTAAAGTTAGCGCCCTGGTCACTTAAAATAATTTGTGGAATTCCATGCACAAGACATATCTTTGTAACGAATGCTTCCGCTACCGTATTAGCTTCCTGGTTTAAAATTGGGATCGCAATAATATATTTAGTAAGGTTATCCTGACAAGTCAAAACATATTTACATCCGTTTTCTGTCATCGGTAAGGGTCCTACTATATCAATCGCTACTTTAGCCCACGCTTCTGATTGCGTATCTGTGATTGCTAACTCTTGCCTTGTTAACGGCCTTGTAGCCTTGTTTCTCTGACATACATCGCAATTTCTTATATAATTTTCAATTTCTGTTTTCATATTTTGCCATGAAATGTATAGTTTTATTCTTTCGTAAGTTCTGTGAATACCTTGGTGTCCACCAATAGGGCACTCATGCATTTCTTTAATTATGTTTTGTTTTCGCTCATGAGTTAACTCACTTTCATTTATTAAGAGACAGAGATTCGGATCTCTAGATAAAGCATCCGCATTTGTATTTCTTTTTCTAGCTTTATATTGGATATCATACTGATACTCTTCTAATAAGAGGCGCCATCGAAGCAACCTCGAACTCGGGTCTTTGATATTAAAGATCCATGTCAATGGCTTATGGTCTGTTACGATTGTAATATGGCGTCCTAAAAGATAAGGTCTGAAATGTTTGCATCCCCATACTATAGCAAGTAGCTCTTTTTCCGATACAGTGTAATTTTTCTCATGACTGTTAAGTGTCCTTGACCCATATGCAATTGGCAAATCTTCTCCTATCTTACCTTGGCTCAATATGCAACCAATAGCATTTTTACTTGCATCTGTTGTCAAAATGAATGGCCTTGTGAAATCTGGGTATTGAAGTAGTGGTGGGTTTACTAATTTTAACTTTAATGCATTAAAAGCTTCTTCTTCCTTATCTGTCCATTTAAACGAAACGTCTTTTTTTAATAGCTCGGTCAACGGCCTTGCTAATGAACTGAAATTTGGAATAAATCTCCTATAGTAGCCTGCTAGTCCCAAAAATGATTTTATTTCTGTCTGCGTCGTCGGAGCCGGGAATTGAACCACAGACTCGACTTTCTTAGGATCTGGTTTTAACACCGTCTCCTGACACAATATGTCCTAAATAAGTTAATTCTGTCTTTAAGAACTCACATTTATCTGGCTGTAATTTTAATTTATACTGCCGAAACCTATCGAAAACACTTCTTAACTTCTCATTATGCTCCTCTATTGTTTCTCCGTACACGATCACATCATCAAGGTAAACTAATGCTTTAATACCAATTAATCCTGATAAAACAGTATTCATTAACCTTTGGAAAGTCGCGGGCCCTGCCTTAAGCCCAAATGGCATCCTAGTATATTCATAATGTCCTGTAGAAGTACTAAATGCTGTCTTTTTCCTATCACTTTCCGCAATTGGAATTTGGTGATATCCGCTCGCACAATCAAGAGCTGTAAAATATCTTGACCTACCTAGTTTGTCTAGAATGTCCTGAATACAAGGGAGGGGGTAAGAATCACCTATAGTTACGTCATTTAATCGGCGAAAATCAATACATACCCTGTATTTGCGTTTATTGGAAGCGTCCATCTTTTTTGGAACAACTATGATCGGAAAGTTGTAAGGACTCGAACTCGGTACTATGATTTCGTCCTCTAACATTTGTTCTATTTGCCTTTGTACTTCCGCATTGTGCGCTTCGGCGATACGATACGGTTTTACATGAATGGCACGTTCCGGGGGAATATCTGGTGTTGGGATAGAATGGACCGCACCTGTCGTCTCAGTAAGCTTGTCCCCTGGCAGATGAAAGATATCCACATACTCGTGACATAGTGACCTTATGGATTCTTTCCCTTCTAATACGTGATCTAGTCTCAGCTGTTCATTAAGTAATGTATGTCTTTTTTCGTTTGATTTATTTTTAGATTGAACGTTTACAGCACAAAAGAATTGGGTAGGGGGTCTCTCGTATTTTAATTCAACTGGACCTAGTTCACTTTCCTTTTCAGTGGTATTAACAATACAAACAATTACTTTATTATTCTGAACTGTGGTCAGCACATCGCCTATAAAAATACCCGGTTTAATTTCTTGCTTTGTTACCAAGATATCGCCTCTCTCATTTAATGGAAGTTCGACAACCCTTTCTGTTCTGGGAGGGATCTTTATCACAGCCTGACCTGACTTAAAGTTTAATTGTACGTCATACTCTTTCAAAAAGTCTTGGCCTATCACGACGTCAAGGTTTTGTGGGAGGTCATGCACAACATAAAAGTTATGAATACACTTAAATTCATTATGGTACACTGGCATTACAATTCTACCTACTACATCTAGTGTAGATCCTGTCACACCCTGTAGTATCACATTCACCTTTTCTATATTTGGCACATTTACTAGAGAGTTGTATCGAACGAGGGACACTTGCGACCCTGTGTCAACGAGTGTCCGACCACACTTTAAATTATCTCCTCGGAGATTGATTACCATTAGATCATCATTATGTGAACACCTTGGTTCACATCCAAACTCAACACATGTGTTTTAACTTCCTTTATCTCATTTTCGTGTACACTTATTTCCTTTACCGTACTTATTTGAGTTACCTGTTTTTCATGGGATCCCATCTCTACTACGCAACCTGCCTCTTCATCTTCGGATAACCCCGGTTGCTTGGGCTCCGTCAATGAGAGTTTCCCTGCCGGCCCTGTGCACGACAGTCCTTTGTTTCGTGTCCCACCTTGGAACACGTCCTACACCGCGGAGCGTCTCGGCACTCCTTGGCAATGTGCCCTTCCTTCTGGCACTTAAAGCAAGTGACATTTATTCGAAAAGACCTATCTTTCCTGTCACTACTTCCTCGGTAATCAGTTCGATCTCTCTTTACAAAGTTATTAGTTTTCTGTGGCACACCCTGTTTCTTATATCTACCTGACAATATTGCGCTTTCTTCCTCTAAAGCAACCTCGATTGCGTTAGGGAGAAGCATGCGTTCGTCCCTAGCTCTAACTACAGTCTGAATTCTTTCCTCATGTAGACCCTGTATAAAACAAGCTTTCGTAATATATTTTAAAAATGCTATCGCACCTTCATGATGTCTGTCGGGCAAAACTCTAATCATGGCTTCAGTCAATTCAGTCGACATAGTGTCTATTCTACTGCCCCAATTTGCAACACCTTCACTTGATCCTTGTTTGCTATTAAATAATTTACATGCGAAGAAATCTATTGTCCTACGCACTGTATAGTTTTCCTCAAGAATTTGTTTTATATCTTCCCAACTTGACCTATCTGACCTAGCCAATAATTTTGTTTTAGCATCACCCGTTATTTTAGACTCAACAAATTTAAGCATCAAATCATAATTATCTGGATTAATGACCGAAATAGCAGTCTCGACATTTGAAATGAATTCTCTCAACTCTGATTTATTACCATTAAACGGTTTATTAATTAATTTAATGGCCTGAGGAACACTGATATAGTTAATTTCATCGTTATTACTAAGGGAATCGACGCCTGCGTTCTGTAATGACATATTGCAGCACTAATATCAAAACACTAATTTAGAATAATAGCACTGAATTTAAGAAACAGGTAGATGAGTATAGACTTGATTATACTGGGCTTACCTTCAGGTTTTAGGAGTGGAGGTTGAACAGGGACCCTCGGGTTATTGATCAGCCTCGTTGATGTTCTTATTCACTGTAGCCGTCCGCTCAGCTCGGGAATGGTCTTGTGGAGTGGTACCGTCTCCTCAAGTGGATCTCCTCGAAGATCTCTCCAGTTCTCGAACCTGCGAACCATCGCTAACGATCCACCGCCGCTGCCACCAGAGTTTTTGTCGTGACCTGGCCCTCGGGTAGATCAGACAATTTGAAGGTAGGATTCGTTGTGAGTCCAAGAACTCCAGTGAATGCAGAACTTGATTTAATATATTTATTAAAGACGATGATTAAAAAGTTACAATATTGTGTCTCTAACTGTCATAGAGACGAGGTCGGAACCATGAAGAATAAGCCCTGATGCCAAGGGCATCAGCCGTTATAAACCCTCTGATAAGCGGGCGTGGCATGGACGCTGAGTTGGAATGTATCACCCTCATTTCCAAATAAGGACATATCTCTTCTAAAGTTACGTATGAAGACTGGAATTTACCAGCCATGTTATCTTACTGTATTCAACTAGGGGATGGAGAGTAATCTTATCTTGACTCGACGCCCCTGTATTAGACTGGGGGATGGTGAGTAATATTATCCAAACTCAACGCCCCTGCCTGTTTCAACTTGAATATCCACATGTAATTATTATTATATATTAGAGTGTCCAGTACGCAATTTCCCTTCATAATATAATATAAATACATTCTGATTGTTAATTCAATACTTTAATATATATATGGATTTTATGCTATTGGCTAACAGTGCAATAATTAATTAGTATATGCGATAATAATTCTACAGCCAGCACAATATAACGTACGCTTTTCTCCATCACAATACACATGTATAAAATATAAAAGCTGTGAAATGTTACAATTTGACCTTTTATACTTTTCTTACTATATTTATCAATAATATAAGCCTATTCAGATAACTAATTTTATAAGGGATAACTGGGCAATATATATTTTTTCTTTCATTGTTGGACATTTCTATATGTAGGAAATCCTAATTTTGCCATGAATACGTTTTGGTTACAAACATATATTTTATATTTAACCTCAATCAGATTCTATTTCCTCATTTTTGTATTAAGTTTAATTTATTTTAGGCAAACAATCACATTCCCATAACCTATACAATTGCAGACGATTTTTAAAAGACGCCATATTTCACAATATCATATGGATTATTTCTCTATGCATTTTTAAAATCATTGCCAACATGCGCATTTTTCCATATCGTCTCCATCTCGCCTGTGGTAGAGACGAGATGGTTTCAAGAATACCATCTCCGACTCTCGTGGTCAGACTCAACTTACGGAAGTGAGAGAGGTGGGGGAGAGGAGAGTTGGTTTCAAGAATACCGGCCTAAAACTGTTAAGATAACAATCTGAACCCTATCTCAATTATGCAGTAAACCTAACGTACGCACACTTAACACTCGCGAGTATGTAAACTCCTGGCCGACCTGTTGTGGCAAGACCCGGGAAATTTCGCAATCTGTGGCCCAGCAGTGCCCTTCTGTCACTGTTTTACATGAGCCTCTCAATAAGTGGGCTGATATAACCACTAGATCACTGACTGTATCCTGGGGATTCACTGAGCAAATGACAGCTGCCAGATACTCGGAACTAACACTATCTCATGATAAGCATCTATCCCCACACCACACATGTACATTAACATCAGTGGTGCGTTTAATTCCCCTCTGTGGAAGAAGATGCCTCCACTTCATAAAACGAGATCACCACAGACAATTTACTGGTCCCGCCCTGCGGTCAGAGCCTTCACCGGAACTAGATGTTATCTCGCAGTTTCTTAAAACCAAATTATCCTAATGTAAATCATCCTGTATGAATGTATCCCCTGTTCTTCTATTAATACCTACTTCATTGATGCACTTCCAGTTTGTGATTTCATCCATAAAATACAATCTGAAATTACTGTTGCTAGGAAATGTGTTATTTGTTACGTAATTTTATAAAGGATTTTTCTACATTTTATTTGCAGTTTAGTTACCAAGGAACAAATAGTTATATGTCAAATTTGCACTCATTTTCATTCGCTCAGACATTAGTTGTTATAGAAATTACATGTTATATTCTTATTTTATCATAATAATTATCATCATCTTCACTACAAGGTTTAGGCATTTAGCCTGTTCCGAATTCACAATGGTTCCATCCATCTCTTCCTAGGTCTTTCTACATCCCTTAATCCCCTTTGTTTATAATAATCTTGGGCAATCTTGTTTCTTCCATTCTCAGAATATGCTGTCCCAGCCGACGCGGTATTGTTAAATTGTATAATTTATAGATTATATTTATAATTATCTTCTTATTTCTTCATTTCTTATGTGGTCCAAATTTGTGCATCCTTTGGTCCTTCTTAGGAAAGTCATTTCCGCACTTTGTATTCCACTCGAACTCCTCTTATTTGTTACCCTGGACTCAGTACCGTATGAAAGTTCCGATACCGCCATTGTTTTGTAGAACTTCAATACTGTATCCTTCCTTGTTTTAGCGTTCTATTGATGGTGCCACATATCATTTAAAATGTTGATAATTTATTATTTATGGTACATCATTTCTTGTTCCATATCCAGAAGATAATTCACAACCCAGATAATTAAAATTTAACACTTGTGATAAAGGTTTATTTTCTATTATTATTTTCGTCCTTATAGGCGACTTTCCTAAAAAAAAGGCCACTATTTTTGTCTTCTCTACAGATATTTTAAAATCGTACTCTTTACTTATTTCATTTAAACAGTGCGGAGAGAATTATAATTCGTTTTCTTATTTTGCATTACCTTATAATAACATCGTCAGCATTAGTAACATGTTAAAATTTGTTATATTATTTATTCTTATTCCTATCTTAACAATTTATTCAGCTTTGTATTAGGCCATTAATATATATATATATATATATATATACTAAAATCTGTTTTGGAATGGAAACTTGATGGAAGACAAGGCAGAGGAAGACCTAAAACCTCCTGGAGTCAGGGAATATGTTTATACATGAAGGAGAAACATCTACAACCAGGAGATTTGAAGGACCGACAAAATTGGCTATTAGGAATCGGACGATGTCAAAGACTTTAATCAACCGATGATCTATCTATCTATCTATCTATCTATCTATCTATCTATCTATCTATCTATCTATCTACCTATCTACCTATCTATCTATCTACCTACCTACCTACCTACCCACCCACCTACCCACCCACCTATCCACCCACCTACCCACCCACCTACCCACCTACCCACCTACCCACCCACCTACCCACCTACCCACCCACCTACCCACCCACCCACCCACCCATCCACCGAAACGAATCATAGCATGGTGATTATATATATATATATAGTGTAAATGAATTATACCGCACACATTTAAGTACTTACAGAGGGGTACTATACAAGTAATTTTAAATAGGGAACTAATGGTCTACGAGGGAAAATGGGCGAGTTATAGGAATAAAAATAATCGGCAATTAATACAGATACATAAATAGGAGAGAAAATTATACTAGAATAACTTCAGATCTTGGTAATAATTCCGAGATCCTGATTGCTAATAATTCATCAACAACGTTTATGGAATATTGGGTTATCAAATTCCTTAAAATTTAGATCTTAGCAGATGATTGCACACCACTGCACTGGTTAAAGTAGCATCGGTACAATGAGAGCCTTAGCTCAGAGTGAACAACGTAGAATGTGTGTAGTTAACGTGTGACATCATGGTCAAAAGCGATGAATTTGAGTTCGAAGAATGATGGTTCAAATCACGGTAGGTCACTTAATTTTTTTTCTTCTTTCCCTGCGTGTATACTGTGATATATTGACACTAACATTTGTTCAGTATAGGCATGCGTAAATACCTATTCCCATATTGGTAATTACATTAACATCTGGTTAGAAGTTACTTCAATATCAGTCGCATTACATGAAAGCATCATGGGGCATCTTTACAGTTGTGCTGAACTTTCAACACTTTTAAAATTCAAAGCACCGTTGAGGTTATGTAATAAGATATTAAATATAAAATTGGTACCTCGTAAGTCAGTCGTGCTCAACTAAATTATTAAACTTCATTAAGTAGTTCCAATATGGTGGCCTTTCATAAACAATGTTTGATATTCTGCATTTTAACCAGTAAGACATTGTTTTTGGAAGGTCTCCATATTGGAACTACTTAATGAAGTTTAATAATTTAGTTGAGGACGACTGACCTACCTGGTACCAATTTTATATTTAATATCTTATGCTGAACTTGCCGAAATGCATCTGATTTATGGCGCAGCATAAGGTGAGATTGCCTTGTATGCGGAGTGGTATCCGAATAGACGCCATCCTCACCGAACAACCTTAGAAAATTTCGATAGGCGTTTGGGAGCATGGGACGTTGAAGCTAAACAGAGTAGATGCCATAAAAGAATTACGCGCCGCACTGCAGAGTTCGAAGAACGTGTTCTTCATAGGATGGAAGTTGATCCTTCTAACAGTACTCGTGCTGTTCCACGTGTAATTTTACATTTCGTATTTTGTTAAAAATTTAGACCGGGTAGGCCGGATACCGGATAGTTGTCGGATATCCGTTTAATCTCTACTTGCAACCAGGTGTAGTGGTTAACGGATTTATGCCGCACCTGTATATAATTTAAATTGTTAATGTGTCAAATGAGCATTGTTAATTCTTATGCATGCGCAATGTAGAATACATATAATGGCCGCTTCTTTATAATTATAAGACAGTGCAAAGGAAAGTATTTGAAAAGCGGAGAGAACAAATTGTTTTCATGTTTTCAAATAGTTTGGTAAAAAATATCTTAAATTAGTAATTGAGGATGTGACGAAAATAGCAGTAGAATTTACAGGCGAGTCAGCATGGAGCATACATTCTTCTCATAAACAAATTGTAAATACCGGATGTCTGCCAACACCATGGAAAAAGTGTAAACGTCTGATTAGGTAGGCCCACATATAATTTTTGTCATACATCAATAAGAAATTCCTAGTTATTGGTACCATCTGACTTTGTATTCAGTCTTATTTCTCGTAAAATACGGTGTTGCCTAAGAACAACGTTTCTATCATAGAGAACGGTTTCTATCGATAACAGTTGCATATGGCAGGTGAAAGTAGCACCACGGTTCCCCCAGTAGACTGTGCCAGCGAAATAATACCTTATGCAAGTTTGTTTACTGTACAACTGGAATTTAGTTCGGAATTGGTATGGTGGGTACTATTCTTCGTCTGTAGGTGATAATTTTTTTTTGGGCGTAGATTGTGAAGTTTATTAGTTTGTTATTTAAGATTTATTTTTTTAATATTATCAAGAATTAGACTGTTTTTTTAGTATTTATTTTATTGACACAATTGTGAACAGTATTTTATTATATGGTGCGGAATCAGGGACGTTGAAGCAAAAACACAGAAATAAATGATTAGTCACAGAAATTGGCTTTTTAAGAAGATCAGCAAGAATATAAAAATTAGATAAAATAAAAAATAATACAATAAGATAAATGATGAATGTAGAAAAGTATACTGTACAAGAGATTGAAGAAATCAAACTAAGATGGAACGGACATACAGTATAATGAAAAGAAGGGACACAGAAACAAGGAGATAAGTATTGAAATGGATACCTCCTGGAAAAGAGAAATGTGGTACACCAAAGCCAACGTGGATAAAGGGAATTCAAGACAACATGAAGAAGATAAATATGACAGAAGCAGACACTCAAGACCGGGAAGTGTTGAAAAAAAAATGTGTATTTTGGTTGAGGATGCCTGTGTAAATAACAGAAACAATCCTGAAATAAAAAAAAAACATATCATGAATGAATTAATTTATTTTATTGAGTGGGAAGCTTTAACGTTTAAACTTCTCAGCTGGAGCCCACAGATGTTCCATTGAAATAGTGACAAGATAATGATTTAAGAGTTGGTAGGAGTTTGAAATGTTTAATCTATGTTGTCTCTCATCAGATTTGTATACTTTCCCCTACTCATCTCGGTCACCCATTTTTTAAAATATTTGTTCTATTTGTCTTTAAGTTATGAGTACAGATTTCTCAATGTTATTTGTGTAAGTCAATGCAATTTGTGATACATTAGTTACTCCCACTGTATTTTCATAGAAGCTATTGTGTTTGGTGTAAATTGGAATAACTCATAAGATGCGATTTGTACCATGTGTTTTTCGAAGAATCGAATTATGTTAGCAAATAAAATTGATATTAATATGAAATTAATAAAATTATGATTCTAAATCAACACATGCTCAAACGGAAATGAGACGAATCTAAAAACTTCCGCTACAGCTTCCTGCTTCACTAGACCCTATGATTGTAAATAGAATATTGCCAGCCTATCTCTTTATACAAATTAATATAAAATTATGGAATATTCACCTGAAAGGTCCTTCTCCGCAACTTACTTAATCATTTAACTGTAGCGCTTTCGGGACTTGTCCCATCATCGGCAGGATTCAATACTGCTGTTTCAATGAAGATCTGGTAGAGGGGGTTGCATGTATTGGGTTCGTTTTCGTTTATCAGGCTGTCGTTGTGAGCTGCTTTCATGATTTCCATCTCTTCGAGTACGTTTATCTTCGCTGGATTATTTTCTCTGTGCATTACTGTTAGGGTGTTTTCAATATTTAACATGCGATGTCCTTCATGGATAACGTGTTTTGCATAGCTTGATTTCCCTTCTGCGTGAATGAAGTCTCGAAAATGTTCTTTGAATCTGATGTTAAAACTCCTGTTTGTCCTTCCTATATAAAATTTGTTGCAGTCCTTACATGTCAGTTTATAAACTCCTTTGCTGTTGAAAATGTTCTTTTCTTCAATGTTATTGTTTATTATGTTGTTTAATTTGTTATTGGTTCTGTATGCTATTTTTACGTTTTTATCGGCTTTCTTTAGTGCATTGGCTAATTTTGTCGTTTCGTTTCCTGTGTATGTAAGTGTTATCCATGTTTTCTTGTTGTTGTCGTCAGATTCTTTTTCTAGTTTAGTTATGTTGGTTATGTTGTTCTTCCTTTTTTGTTTTTTTACGAGCTTATCTATGAATTCTTCATTATAGCCATTGGTTTTTGCCATATACTTAATGTAGTTGAGTTCTTGGATATAATTGTCTTTGCTTAATGGAAGTTTCAACATTCTACTGACTAAGCTATTAAATGCAACAGAAAATTAGTACATTTAATAGCTTAGTCATTAGAATGTTGAAACTCCCATTAAGCAAAGACAATTATATCAAAGAACTCAACTACATTAAGTATATGGCAAAAACCAATGGCTATAATGAAGAATTCATAGATAAGCTCGTAAAAAAACAAAAAAGGAAGAACAACATAACCAACATAACTAAACTAGAAAAAGAATCTGACGACAACAACAAGAAAACATGGATAACACTTACATACACAGGAAAAGAAACGACAAAATTAGCCAATGCACTAAAGAAAGCCAATAAAAACGTAAAAATAGCATACAGAACCAATAACAAATTAACAACATAATAAACAATAACATTGAAGAAAATAACATTTTCAACAGCAAAGGAGTTTATAAACTGATATGTAAGGACTGCAACAAATTTTATATAGGAAGGACAAACAGGAGTTTTAACATCAGATTCAAAGAACATTTTCGAGACTTCATTCACGCAGAAGGTAAATCAAGCTATGCAAAACACGTTATCCATGAAGGACATCGCATGTTAAATATTGAAAACACCCTAACAGTAATGCACAGAGAAAATAATCCAGCGAAGATAAACGTACTCGAAGAGATGGAAATCATGAAAGCAGCTCACAACGACAGCCTGATAAACGAAAACGAACCAAATACATGCAACCCCCTCTACCAGATCTTCAGTGAAACACCAGTTTTGAATCTTGCCGATGATGGGACAAGTCCCGAAAGCGCTACAGTTAAATGATAATTAAGTTGAGGAGACGGACCTTTCAGGTGAATATTCTATAATTTTATATTAATTTTGAATAAACCTCAACGGAACACATCATGAATCTTATAAAAGTTAGCTAACACAAAACTGATTAATAATATCGGGTGATTATAGGGTTAATCAGAGACAATTTTTTGATTAAGAGTAACCCTAATTACAACCCACTCTCCTTATTCGACTTAAATTTTATATACTTACTTACTCACTGGCACTATCGAACCCGTAGGTTCATGGCCGCGCGGACATAAGCTGTCCATACATCCCTATCCTGGGCTAATGGTTTCCAATCATTCCCTGTATAATCTACTTCCTGAAATCATAGTTGATTACATGTTGAAATATTAATTGAAAAGATAAACATATGTAATCTATGAAACGTGTACAATAAAATTATTGATGAAAATAGGGGTTTCTAAGGCTCTAGCAGTTTTACCACTTCTAGTAAACATTTATATATATTTAATCGTTCTTTCAAATTTAGTTATTTGTTGTCATCCCTCTTATCATATTTTATTTACACTTAGATCTTGGTCTTCGTCTCTTTGTTTTGCCACAGCATTGTCAGTTAAGATCTTCTTCGGTCATCCATCATCCCTCGTCACCATCACACATCCCAATCATCTTATTAAACGTTGTTCAGTTCGTTCGATTATTATTTCTTCTGCATCCCTCCTATTTATTTTATTCCTTATATGGATGCTTGTCTATTTTCGATACCCACAACCTCTTCTCAAATAGTCCATTACCAGCGTCAAGAGTTTCATCTTCAATTGTTTCTACCATATTTCTATTAACCCTTTTTAAAATAATTTTAGATGTATTATTATCCCAGGAAAATATATATTCTTACCTGTTGTATTCTGAAAATAATTTCTGTATTAGCCTACTTTCATTATTCAAAAGCATTCTGATCTTATGGAATTAATTCGATTTCTTCATTCATCTCTTATTCATCCTTGGCATTGCTGGGGAAAATTAATTGAAAACCCCATTTGGTGTCATTTAACTTGACTTGCGTAACAGAAATTCTAATTCATATGCATATTGGACTATTAATATCTGATCATATGCATAATTAAGTGAACACAAGAGTCGTTATTTAAAATCCCCATTTAATAATTTAGCTATTCAAATCTTGAAACTACGAGCGAGGTCGCTTCGTGTTAATTATGTGAGTCGTTTTCATGAAAAAACCGGATTCAAGAACTGGCGATAGCCAACTATTTTTCTTTTTATTCAAGTTAATTGCTTAATGATTACGCTGCATTTTAGAGATATTTTTGAGATAAATCACCCTGGATCAGTATGAGAAACACCTATAGTTTTTCGACAGATTAAATGTATTTCATGAATAATAATAATAATAATAATAATAATAACAATAATAATAATAAAAATAATAATAATAAGTATGTAAGTGGCACTCGAAAGAGGTTTAGGTTTATGATATGACTTTTATCAGTTCATTCAACGATCCCGTCCATATTCTGCATTACTTGTAATGGTATCGCTCGCATTTTTTCTTCACATATCTTGCATTCACACGAGTCATTCGGTTGGTGGAATTTTGTATTTTTGCACATTTTATGTTGATATCCATGTGTTGCTATGATTGCGTGTCTTTGTGGTTGGTTGCTTTCGGTCCAATCCCTGTTCACCATGGCGTCTGAGACGTAGAACTCTTCGTCGATCTCTGTATCAGGAATAGATACTCAATTAATTTCAGATTATGGTAAAACATATCTTACGCAAGAAGGGTCAGAAACAACCTTCAACCACTTCTCTGTGCTCATCCGTTTTTCGTTTCATTTAATATGACCCAGTAATGTCGCAGTTTGTCCGTTCAGTCAATATCATTCTGTATTAAAACTTCCAAATTTTAAAAGACCGTTCATCACAATTGCATTAGGGGTTGACTGGCAAGCCGCACTATTAATTGAAAACAAACGTGGATTACAATTAGAAAATTAATCTAACATTTATTTTTAGCGTATTCGGAAGGAGGTTATAGCTTACTTATAAAAAATATTAAATCAAATTTACAAGTCTTCGTCGATCTTACCTACTACCGTAGACCCGAAAATGACCATGACAAAAGCGATCACAATTTTTGTTTTTGCTGAATCAGACTCGTATATACCAATTAAATAAAAACGTAAGGTCAAATTCGTTAGCCACCATAACTGAATCATTTAGGCGTGAGGGTTAATATGAAGAAAACATTTACAAAATCGCTATTGGCATCAATTTTCGATTTCTCCAAACGAAACTCGATATATACTATTGAAATAGAACGATACAGGACATGCTAGAGGACATAAAATGGATGATAAAAGATTAATCTAGAAACAAAGGCAACCAAAAGAGACACACAGAGACAAAGAGAAGAGGAGGCAGAGAAGAAGAAATCCTACTCACAAAAAACAAGGGAAGGACGCCCGCAGTCGACAAGAAAGGTGATTAACGGGGACAAAACAAACTACTGGAGAGGGAAGCAAACTGCAAGCGGCCGAAAAAAGGGCATGGCTTTATATAGGAAAGCTGCACAACTCCACGACTCCAGAGATGATATACGACTATCTACAGGGAAACGACATCGACGGCGAAATAGAAGTGGAGGAATTACCCGCCATGGGAAGAAAACAAGGCCTCTCAAGGTTGGAATTAGCCCTAAAACAACTGCAAAAGCGCCGAAGACCCCGACTTTCTGGCCCGAAGGAATAGTTTGTACGGCCCTTTCGTTTCTCGAAACGGAAACACGGGAAACAAACTTTTTCTCCCCCTGGAAACGAAACACGGAGAACACACTGTAAAAACCAGGACAAGGAAGAAAAATTAAAAACACTACTATGGAATATAGAAGGACTACGAAATGCACTAAACATGTTACCAGAAAGACTTTTTCGACGAATATGATGTAAATAACACTCACAGAAACATTTCTAACAACCCAATGGAGCACGGAAAACTTCTACGCAATTAACTCATATGCCAGCCAAGGGGAAGAGAGGAAAGACCTAAAGGAGGGATAACAATGCTAATAAAACCAAAATTAGCGCCGTTCGAGATTACTTCAAAAATCAGAAAACATGCTGCTAGTAAAGACAAAACACATGCACAGTACTAAATGTCTACTTCCAGCCAGAACACAAGGCAGAAGAAATCCAGGAGGAGATAAGCCAGGCACTAAGCAAGACGAACAGGACAGACAATGTGATAATAATGGGCGATCTTAACTGCAGAATTGACACAGCCACATATAAAGCGAAAACTGTAGTCGGTCATATAGAAAAAGAAGGGCTAACTCTAGTAAACAAAGAGAAAGAATACACTTACATGGGACCAAATGGAGCCAGCACAATCGACCTTGTCTTCACAAACAGCCACAAGACCCACCAAAAGATAAGAAGAGACATACCAGTAAGGAAACATATACCAGTAAGTACCGACATATATATAAAAGACACACAACAAAAAAAAAACTCCAGAAAACCAACAAATAAACTATCGAGAAAGATTGACAGAGAGAAACTAAACACAGAAACGATACAAAAGGCATCAGAAGAAATAAAAGAAGGAAAAATAAATCAGGCAGTCGATGCAATAGAAGGACAAATAAAACAAGCGACAGTAAAGAAAGAATGGAAGAGAAGAAAAGCAAAGCCATGGTTCAAACAAGAATGCTACGTAGCGAGGAGAGCCGCGATCATAGCACTCCACAAGGCAAAACTATCGAAAACACACGAAGACCTACAAGAATACCAAAATACCAGGAGAGCCTATAAACAAACAGTGGAAAGGTATAAAGAAACGTACCAGGCGGAAGAAGAGAAAAAAATAATAGAAAAAGCAGAGGAAAAATGGTATAAAGTGACCTCACCAAACCAGCCATCCTTTCCAAGAGATATATCAATACATACGTGGGAGAAACACTTTAAAGAAGTACTGCAGGCCAAAGAAACACGCCCAGAAACCATACGAAGAAAAGAAGAAGTGGAGAAATCCTGCCTCTTCACCAGAGAGGAAGTAAGACGACACATTGCAAGTTCGAAAAACAGAAAAGCCTGCGGACCTGACGAAATTGCCTTCGAACACCTCAAAGAAACAGAGCAAGCTCTCGCAGACACCTGGACAGAGCTTTTCAACGAATGCCTAAGGCAAGGCAGCATTCCGGACAAGTGGAGAATAGCAACGCTGAAGGTGCTGTACAAAGCCAAAGGAGACACGAAGGACCCAAACTCATACAGGGGAATAGCCCTAGAGTGCACAACACTAAAAATAATGACCAGCATACTCACAGAGAGATTAAGAGCGATGACAGCCCACGTCATACCGGAACAACAGTTCGGGTTCGTAAAAGGGAAATCGACGACACAAGCAATTAAATGTCTACAAGAGAGCATCGAAATAGCCTTAGAACAACCGAGAGGAAAACTACATGCCATCTTCATAGACTACAAGAAGGCTTTCGACCTCTTAAACAGGCAGCTGATAATAAGAAGAATAGAAGAAGCAGCAGGGAGAAATCAAGTAACTAGATTAATTGAGAACATCCTCTCCAGAAACCAAGTGCAGATAGACGATGGAGTTTCAAAAACAGAGCAAATAGATCAAACAAACGGCGTACTCCAAGGTGACCCGTTGAGTCCCCTACTCTTCATAATAGCAACAGCAAAAATACCCACAGAGATAGAAACAGAAAACGTCCAAATCTTGGCATACGCTGATGACATGGTGATTACATCCCAAGACATCGAAAAAGCTCAAACAGCGTTCGACAAACTCGTAGCATGGGCCGAAAAGAACGACCTAGAAATAAATGAGAAGAAAACAGTAAAAATGACCTTCAGGAAAGGAGGAAGACTCGCAGCGAATGACTGCATTCGGTATAAGGGAGACCCACTGCAAAATGTAAACCAGTTCAAATATCTGGGGATCACACTGCAGAGCCGAGGTGACACCTTCGATAAGCACATCAAAGAACGCGCCTTAGCGGCCAGAATAGCAACGAACAGCATTAAAAGCCTGAGTAAACTATCCCTGGAGACAGCAATGACCATCTTCCGCTTAAAAATAGCACCAATCATGACCTATGGAATAGAAGTGATTTGGAAGAACCTAAATAAGGCAAACCTAGAGGAAATAGAGAAAGTCAAAGCACACTTTTTAAAGACAGCGCTAAGCGTATCAAAATACACGCCTTCACGCCTAACATACATACTGACAAAGGAACCATTCTTCATAGAAGAGCTCCACCTGGACCTTCTCGTGCCGGCAACAGATGCCTACAAAGAACTGCTGTGGGAACTCAACGAGAAGAGAGAACAGATATGGTCTGAGTTCTACGCAACGGATGCGATGATCTACAGGGAATGGACAGCAGCCAGATACGACCTCAGACACACCGTGACGAGAGTCGCGGTCCATGGTTTCCACCACAGGATATGCACAACAGTGAAGCGCCATAACCCAGAAGAAAAGTGCAAGTGCAAACTATGTGGGTCGCACTGCGACCGATATCACCTATTACAGTGTAAAAACATAGGAACATCGATAACAGACTTTTGTAAGACATGAAAACAGTTCTTTCTACATGGCCATTGGCTGCAATTATACCTATTATTATTAAATAGAACGAAAAACAATAATTCTCCAAAACTCGGCGAAATCTGATATTAGAAAATGAGGTTTGACCTGAAAGCCGAAATTTAATAATCGCTTTAGATGCCGATTTGCTTTTCTCGCAACGAAACTCGTAGTTGACATTTGAATAAGAATAGTAACATCGAGTTCATCAATCAGCAAAATCGGACCATTAAGAGTGGGGGGAAATTTTCAAGTTGAAATTTTACTGAGGACTTTTCAACGGCTCTGACGGCATTATTGCTTTCTAGCAATGAAACTAGGTATACACGATGTAATGAAAACTACCAATATCGGATCATAAATTCGACGTGCTAAGGAATTCTCCTAGTTTACGTATTTCCAGCATGATGAACGTTTTCAGCATTCAACGTGAAATCCAACCTGTAATGAGACTTCCAGTTTCTTCAGTAACAATATAATTTTAAAACTTATTTTTATGCCGCAAGCAAAGGCAACTTGGACTGTCAGATGGGGACTTCATTTCATCTCATCCCTTTGTATGACGTTAAGCTCGATATAAATAGCGGATTAATAATGGTATCTGAACCTGTAGTAATTTTATAGTGGATATATTTATTTTGTTGTACATGCACGCATGGAAAAAAATTACAGGGTCATTTCAGGGAATCTGCCGCCCAGAAAAACCTACCAAAAGGACGATTGTGTCTCCACTTCGAGATCTAGGGCCCAGCCCATTTAAATGTTGGTATGAGTACCGTTTGTGAATGCTTGATGTGTGTCACTGTAGAATATATTTGATCTCATGCGTTCAGTCGGTATAAATATAAATTATTGAGGATAACACTGTTCTGCATGGATTTTGTTTTTTTTAATAAATGAGCGTGCCTGAATCACAATTTCACACTGACTGCAAAAATGAAATCCGTTTTCGCGTACCCTGTCAGAATTTTTTTACAATTCAAAATTTTATGTTTGAATATTTTGCGTAATGTACGATTCGTAATAATATGACAGTGTACTTAACGTTTCTTAGAAAGGCCCAAAAAATTACAATTTCAACTTTGTTACTTAAAATGTGAAATAATATAACTATTATTATGTATATATTTTAAATTATATTTATTAAAATCTACTAACTATATCCGCCCTAGGCCGTAAAAAAGTTGTGGTTGTGTAAATTATCCAAATCTGTTTTGCTATATATGTGGGTAATATACGTTAGTAACACGAAGAGTTTAACTGCTTTAGTAAAGAAAACTTACTTTCAATACTTTGGCATTAAGTTAGGGAACCAGGATAAATCGTGGTGCCCTCACAAAGTGTATCGCAGTTTTGTTGCAGAGTAAGGAGTTGGAAAAATGCTAGAAAAGAAGTCATTGCTCTTTGGTATCCCTATGATTTGGAGGGAAACTACAAATCAAGGTGAGATTGTTATTTTTGCACCGTTAAGCAGGATATAATGCTAAAAACAAGAAAATTATTGTATATCGTAACATTCCCTCTGCCATTCAGCCTGTACCTCATGGTCCTGATATTCCGGTTCCCTTACACCCTGAATCAGATACATTGCCGTCTACATCCAGTAAACTTAATCTCCTGTGGATGATGAACCGTATAATTCTGATCATGATAGATGTTTTAATCAAAGTGAGTTTAATGATTTAGTGAGTGATTTAAATTTGCCTAAAGAATCAGCAGAACTGTTAGGCTCTAGGTTAAAGGAGGAGGAGGAGGAGGTGGTGGTGGTGGCGGCGGCGTCGGTTACGGTGGTGACGGCGGCGACAGTGGCGGTGACGGCGGCGGCGGTGGTGGCGGCGGCGGCAGCAGTAGTAGTAGCAGCAGTAATAGTAGAAGCAGCAGCAGTAGTAGTAGTAGTAGCGGTAGGACTTTATTAGATAGAAAGTGAGATATTTACAATGTTATTTACAAACATGGTTCGCACGGGCAGTAAGTTGTTCGTGCTGTTGACAGTCCGTTAGAATAAAGTAATAACTGGTAATAGTATACAGAAAAACAAAAAGAAAATAATAATATTACAATTACATAAAGAAAACACAATAATATTACACGCTTTATTTTAACTTGACCTGTATCTATCTATGTAACTGAAATTTTAACGCAATTTTCGCCCACTTCAAATCATTGGATCAACTTGAAACTTTGTATACTTGTAAAAGACCCCTGACAATACAATAATTCCATATTTTGTTTCTAAAATCATGGCCAGAATCATCAGAAAATAAAAAAAGTGTCTTTGCAGCTATGTAACGGAATATTTTAACACAATTTTCACCCATTTAGAAACATTGGATCGACTTGAAACTTTGTACTTGTATACGTGTAAAGGACCCGTGACAATACAATAAATTCATATTCATTTTCTAAAATCCCGGCCAGAATCATCAGAAAATCAAAAAAGGTGTTTTTGTAGCTATGTAACGGAATATTTGAACACGATTTTTCACCAATTTAGAAACGCTGGATCTACTTGAAACTTTGTATACGTGTAAAGGATCCATAACAATACAATAATTTAATATTTTTGTTTCTTACAATTCTGGCCAGAATCATCAGAAAATCAAACAAATGAAAACTGGTGTAATAGGTTGCGGACTTGTCGGCATTTTAGTCAATCGATGTAACAGCTCAGGTGGTTGACCGGTGATCTCTAATGGTATATAATTTCTGTTATCCGTAGGTCGCTGGTTCAAATCCGGCTTGGAGGTTTTTTTTAGAAGAGTATTACTTTAGTTCATACTACAATAGTAACGAATTTAAAGATATCTACATTTCTATCTTATTCTGTAAAATATTAAAACTAAAAAAAATAAAAAATAAATATTAGTGTTAAAAACTAAAAAAAAAACACGCTTTATTAGAAAACCGAACTAAAAAATTGAAAAATAATTTTAATTTCCAACACGCTTGGGATAAATAATTTTACCATCAAAAGCGTGGGATGCTTTTATGATTTTTACATTTTCTTCTTAGAGACATTACTTTTACCAATATCTATTTATTATTAAATATATTAATTGGTAAACAGCACCCCACGCTTTTGATGGTAAAATTATTTATCCCAAGCGTGTAGGAAATTAATTTTTTTTTTAAATTTTTTAGTTCGGTTTTCTAATAAAGCGTGTTTTTTAGTTTTTTAAAACTATTATTTATTACAATTACATAATAATGCAATAACATTATACATTAATTATGGTTTGTTAATTATTAAGAATTAATGGTATTGCATTTTGATAACGTGTATTTATTCACGAATGAGTGTTGTTTCTCATTTTCCGTGTTTTGTCCAGAAATTTATCCAAGTTTATCCAATTTTCTAGATTTAATATTAACTCGTAGCATGCCAATCTTTCACACGATTTCAATTTATAAATATTTCCGGTAATAACTGACGTCTCCAATATTCTAAATCATTACATAGATTAAAAGTAAAGAAAGTATTGACTGAGAATACATAAGTTTTATGTTACCGGCATCGTGACAAGGAACTTGTTATAACCCAAAGTTTATAGGCTTTATTAAAATTAATTATTCTCCTATAAATATTTGGTTATTATAATTATTAGGGCTTTTTAGGCAGTTTATTTAATATGAATGCATATCTGGTTGACGCGTACCAATGACGTATCGGCACGAAGAGTTATTCTTAACGCTTTCATGTCAGGTGAAAGCGACCCACTTGGAAATATATATATATATATATATATATATATATATATAAACTCGGGGTTTCAACCCCGAAAACAGACTCGTCGGGGGTTGGAGAGATGGCTCTGACCCCCATGTTGCTGGTAGCAGCGAGCGTCCTCGATTCCGAGGTCACCTATCATGGACGAACGTAAGCCGGCATCCTTGTTTATACTTATTCATAGAGTAGTATTTGTCATAGATTTAGATAGGCTACTAAACTCAGCATGTAACTCTTAGTAGAAATAACTTTGCATCAGCTCTCTTTATAACATGTGTAAATGAATAACCTCTACATTTTAATATGTTTCACTTTTCTCTTATTTTTAATTTGTTAAATATATATTTTCGTTTTAGATTTACTTTATTTATGTGACTGCCTTTAAGTCCTTAGTTTTTGCTATCCTTGCAAAGTTATGTAAATCCTGACCTTGATTTAATGTTAAGGCCCGTCTCATTTATTGCACTCGGCCTATAAAAACAACTAGCTACCACTTAACAGTAGACGGGCCTTAACAGAAACTTGTCCCTTTTTTTGCTGAAGAAGACAATTTAGTGTTTGCCAAGACATCCCTGCTGTCTTAAAATTTTACAACATAAACTATAATTCCAAAGAGTGGAGGTTCTTCATAGATTCTTCTAAAAAATGTCTTAAAGGCGTTTTGCTTCATAATAGAAACATTCATCCTTCCATTCATGTGGCCCACTCTTTTGTTTTAAAATAAATATATGAAAATGTAAAGTTTTTGTTACAAAAACTGCAGTACGAACACCATCTATGCTAGTCTGTGGAGATTTCATGATTATTGGACTATTACTTGTCAGCAAGCTGGTTTCACAAAATACCTCTCGTTTCGTATGTGAATGGGATAGCAAAGCTGGGTCAGAACAGTGGCCACGTAGGGCTAATTTAATACCAGGCGAAAAAAAATATAAGAAGTGAACCTCTTATTGATCCCTCAAAAATATTGTTGTCACGTCTCCATGTAAAATCAGGTTCAATGAAACTCTAGAAAAGACGGTGAGTTTCTTTAAATGCCTTTGCGTTACATTGCCTTCAATATCCTATGAAAAAATTAAAGATGTTGTAATCGTTGGCCCACAAATTCGAAAACTTAATGATGGACAGTCAGTTCGAGAATATGTGAGTCGAAAAGTGAAGTATGCCAGGAATGCTTATAACGATTAATTATTATTAAGTAATGATTAATTAGTGACACATAAATTATGGCCTAGTTCTTCACACAAAATTCTTGTTGAAAGTAATTTTTATTACGTTTTACAGAGCTATAATTTCGTTTCTAGTTATTCATGAATATTTTGAAAACCTGACGTGATGGGAGAAAATGGAGATAATTTTCGAATTCAGCACAAAAACATTCGTTTAGAATCACCTATCAGATTTTAAAAAACAAAAAATAAGTTTTAAAATGCAGAACGGTGTAATCTATCTAGGTCTACTTTACGGACTCTCCGTGCTCGAATCACGAGGCTAACAAGGAAGCAACATAACATCAAAAGATTTCCCAATGGATTCTAGACACTTGGCTTCTCCGACCCGCGGCGTTGTATATTATTCTCCTTTCATTTGATGAGTCTATGAAATTTTGATTACAGGATATAGAGCTTCATAAATTTGAGTCACATGTTTTTAAATGCTTAGTTTCTCGTATCTTCTTAAATTAAAAACAGATTGTCACAAGAAGCCTATTGCATTTTATATAGTAAGAGCGTGTTTAAATGAAGAGATATATACATCTACTATATGAGTAATATTAGTTCTAAATAAATAAGTCTGTATGTTACTATGGATAAGTTTAAATGTAAATAAGATAGGAAGTGGAAGAAATCTGGCAATAGTGAACATTACGCATGACTACTAAAGATTATGCCATGAAAAATCACTACAACAAGAGAAAAAGTAAGAGGGAAGAAATAGGAAGGAGAGGAAGAGAGAAGAAAGAAAGAGATAAAGAGAGAGAAGAGAGAGATCAAGAGAGAGAAAGAGAGAGAGAAAAAGAGAGAAAAGAAAGAGAGAGAGAGAGAAAAGAGAGAGAACAGAGATATATAAAGATAGCGAGAAAGAGAGGGAGAAAAGAGGGAGAGAGGAAGAGAGAGAAAGAGAAGAGAAAGCCCTCGCTCCCCTTCTCTCCTCCCCTCCCTCCTCTCCCGCTCGCTCTCCATCTCTTTCTCCTCCCTGCCCTCTCTCGCTCGCCTCCTCTCGCTCCCTCTCTCTCGCCTCCCTCTCTGCTTCTCCTCCCCCCGCTCTCCCCCTCTCTCTCGCTCCCTCTCGCTCAGAGGGAAGAATTCAGATACTTCGTTGACTTACAGGTACAATTTCAATAATCCAACAAAAAATAGATTTGAAAAACTAAATTGTAAATCTTCCCTCACGTCCGTCGCCGTGGCGTAGTCGGTAAGAGTTCCTACCTTCCACCCCGAACCCAGGTTTCGATTCCCGGCCGGGGAGGGGATTTTAAATCTCCGCCTTGGGTCTGGGTGTGTGTCCTGACTTGTGTTTGTATTTGTGGAATAAGATAGAAAAGTTAAGCAAAGGTAAAACAAAAAGAAGGACAGTGTAGCAAAAGAAACGAAAATGAAATAATTAAAAAAAAATGTTTGTTTTATGAATAATAATATAATCATAATACACACATAACAAAATAATAACAATAATAATTTATTTTACCTCACGGAGTTAGAACCATTAAGACTCCTCTTCATTTCTCAGTTTAAGTTATAAATACATTAAAAAATTATTAATTATCTATAGTTAAATTAATAGACATAATATACCGCTAATAACGAAAATACAAAATATATAATAATATAATAATAATAATAATAATAATAAAGAATGATAATAATAAAATAAATAAATATATTAACCTAGAACTTGATTAAAGTATTGGGTTAAAATGAAAGTGCAAATTGTCAACATAACGAAACATACTTAGACCGAATATAGGCCTATAGAATAATAGGAAAAATGCGCACACAAAGTGCATTAGTTTATGTCTCTGCTGGTATACCAGCAACGATTGTATTCTTCTTTAAACAGACACTGAAATTATATATTTCACAACGGTTTATCACAGTCCTTACACACGCAGTCACTTGACGGATCATGATATTTGGAATTTTTGCAGAGTTTGTTGTGATATCCATCACTGCCAGTCTTATTATTGCACTGCGTATCTTGTTGTTCGGTCCAGTCCAGTCTCGATTGATCATTGCATCTGTTGCGTAAAATCGTCTGGTATATTCTTTTGTCTTGTTTTGTCTTATGTTCTTCAATGCAGTTTCCTGTTTAGTAGTTGGTAGCAGGAACTTTGTGCATAGAATTTCCACGAGGAAAGTTTCCTCCCGGTGCTAATTCATATGCGTGTCCTGGATGGAGCAAATTTCGAGATCCCCATTGTTGCTTTTAGGAATCTTGCTTTCACTTTTTCTAAGGTGTTTAAGTCTCCGTAACTGAGGTCAAGTCCAAATGATTTATATTCCATATGTTAAGATGGAAGTATTTGGCCTCAAAAAGTTTCATGGCTGTTGCAAGTGACGTTTGTGTGATGTTTTCTATGTCGTATATGAACAACTATAGCATTGCCGCTCTCTCTTTCGTATTGAATTCTGAAGGATTTGGCTGTTGTTTTGGAGTGTTTACTCAAGTATTTAAAGGCGTTTGTGATTTGCAATGAGTTCCCCGCTGCAGTTGTATGTGGCCCCATCTACGCAGTCGAACCCCCTTCCTGAATACCATTTGTACAGTTTTTGATAGGTTTATATCGAAACCATTTTTGTTGGCCCACGGATGCGAGATTGTGTATTGTTTCTTGCAGTTCTTCCTTATCTGTTGCTCCAAGTACCATATCGTCTGCGTACATATATATTTTTGTAGATGGGCGGCATATCTGGGTATGTCTGCTGTCATCAAATTAAAGAGGAGAGGGCTTAAAAGGTCGCCTTGAAGGACTCCTCTCGGTTGAATGACTTCCTCCGATTTCTCAACTGCATCGTCCGATCTTTATGAAAATTTTGAACTAATATGTTATGAATAAGTGTTTAGGGTATGTTCGTCCAGTTCATTCATGCTCTCAACCTTGAGATCAGTAGTTTCCTGTCCACGTTTGTCAAAAGCTTTGCAGTAGTCTAACGAATACCGCATAGAAACTCTGCTTCGGTCTACTCAGTGCTTCCGTGCAAAAT
>JASPKZ010004458.1:0-43420 GCA_030220185.1 Diploptera punctata
AGTGCTGCTCATGTTTGTCTGAAAAACAAATATAAATTCAGACACTAAATTATTTAAAACAGTTGGAAAATACAAACGAGCTGACTATTTGGGAAAAATTTATATTCAGAAGAACAGAAACAGAGTTATGAATTTTGATATTCCGATGGAGGGTGACCTTGTTTGGAGGTCTTTGGCCAACCACAGGATGGAGCTGACATCGACATCCAGGTGTGGTGCAACATAATGCAACATAAATAAAACCAGGTCTGGGAAAGCTGAAGATAAAACAGAGAATTGTTTTGAAACATGTCCAAGAACAAATCAACATTAATAATTGAGGTAAGATGTCCAGACCAAAAATAATATAATTAAAATAACCTCAAAATATAACTTCACTAAAATTAAATATTAATACAACTTCTTAAGTTACAAGGAAGAGAAACAAAAACCAGAAATTGTGTTTGTGTTATAAATTACGAAAAACCAAGATGGCGTCCTCCATACTCAATTCAATAACAATTTTTTCGAAAACAAAATATGAAGTCAAAAAGTTTATAAAATTAAGAGAGAAGAAATTAAAAGATTAGCAGACATTAAATTCATCAACCAATGTCTAAAATTAGAATTGGTTCCCATGTCATTAGAAAAAACCGTTAAGCATAACAATAAACAGCAAACAACAAAAAAATTTTGGAGAACAAATTACTAAAACTAGAAAAGAAAAGAATAAACACTTTGAAATGATCAGTAATCTGGATATTGAAATTTATTTGTTACATATCAAATTGTCTAAAATATTAGGAAACATCATGTGGGAAAACCTAGAAAATAAATTTTTCACTTTTTTGAACATAACCATGAAAAAGAAAATTGAGAAACAAAAGACAAAGATAAATAATTTGTTAACTAAATCAAAGGGAAAGAAGAATACATCAAATAAAATCAAAACATCAGAATAAAACCAGAAATGAAGAAAAATCAGAATCCACCAGAAATTATGTTAAAAATTTTTCAAAGGCAACCTTTAACCTAAAAGAGACAAAATTGTTAGAAAAACGGTCTAAAAACAGCAATAGATTATTCCAATAGAATAGAAGAATACATAGTGGACATTGAAAATTCAATAGAAGGGTTAGTTACAGAAGAAAAAATAATCATCAGAAAAAAATGTGAAGGAAATTTTGAATAAAATAAAGAATACAAATAAAAACCCAGTTTGTAAGGAGAATTTAAAAACACTCAAAGAAATAAATAACAAAAATGTTGTATATACAAAATCAGTAAGGGTAACCAAATTATAATTCTGGACAAAGAAGATTATCAAATAGAATGGAAGAACTTTTGAAAGAAAAAGAGTATGAAAAAATTAGAATGACCCCCTACCAAAAACCATAAAAAAAGTGGAAAACTGTTTTAAAAATGTTAAAATTCTATCCAAGAAAGAAAAATTTCAATTAAAAGTAAGCAACCCAAGAAAACCCTAATATACATGGACTTCCAAAAATTCACAAACCGGGAGGAAACAAAATGAGGCCAATAATTAACAATATTGGATCACCAACCTACAAAATTTCGAAATGGCTGAATAATCAATTTAAAAGAATTAATAATTTTGAAAGTCTGCAGATTGGAAAATTTCATTGGAATTAGTTAAGAAATTAGAAAAAGTGGAAATTGAACCCACAGATAGGTTGGTTTCGTTTGATGTAGTTTCACTATTCACAAATGTACCGAAACAAAAAACTTTGGAGATATTGAACAATTGGTTAAGAGAAAAACAACATAGACAGAGAGATCAAAGAAGATTATTTGAAATTAACTGCGTTATGCATGACCAAATGTTTTTTACATTCAATGGGAATTTCTATAGACAAAAATCAGGGCTCTCAATGGGAAACCATATCACCTTTCCTGGCAAATTTATTTATGAGCGATTTTGAAGTTAAAATCACCAAAGCACATCCCACAATGTTAAATTTTGGAGTAGATATGTTGATGATATAATTTGTATTGTTAAAGAAAAACATGTAGAAGATTCCCTAAACTATTAAATTTACAGAGTACAAACATTAAATTCACCAAAGAAATAGAAGACAATAAACAATACCTTTTTTGGATCTTAAATTTGTCAGAACGAAGAAAAAAAGAAAAATTGATTCAGGATTCATAGGAAAGAAATCATACGGAAAAATTTTATAAAATCAACAGGGTTCAATCCAATTGGACATAAATTAGCAGCATTTAATAGTTTAACTCATAGATTGGTAACTTACCCTTAAACGAAGAAGATTTCAAACATGAGAAAAAACACATAATCAAAGTAGCAAGAGAAAATGGGTTTGATGAAAAAAGGTACATAAAAGGATAGAAAAGTATAAAAAACAAAAAATGATAAACAGAAGTAATCTTGAAAAAGAAGAACCACCTATGAAAAAATATAGGAAATTCACATATCACCCCTGGGTACATAATAAATTTCAAAATATATTTGAGAAGTTTAATATTAAATTAGCACCAAAAAATAACTACAGTTTAAATAAACTAATAACAAACCAACAAAATGAAAAAAAAAACTGATAAAATAAAAAGTCAGGAATATATCAAATTGAATGCATGGGTTGTGAAAAGATATATATAGGGAAAACAAAAAGAAACCTAAAAATTAGAACCAAAGAACACATAAGAAATATTAAAAATGGAGAAATTGAAAAATCTGCAGTTGCTGCTCATGTTTGGTCTGAAAAACATAATATAAATTCAGACACTAAATTATTAAAACAGTTAGAAAATACAAACGAGCTGACTATTTGGGAAAAAATTTATATTCAGAAGACAGAAACAGAGTTATGAATTTTGATATTCCGATGGAGGGTGACCTTGTTTGGAGGTTCTTTGGCCAACCACAGGATGGAGCTGACATCGACATCCAGGTGGTGCAACATAATGCAACATAAATAAAACCAGTCTGGGAAAGCTGAAGATAAAACAGAGAATTGTTTTGAACATGTCCAAGAACAAATCAACATTAATATTGAGGTAAGATGTCCAGACCAAAAATAATATAATTAAAATAACCTCAAAATATAACTTCCTAAAATTAAATATATGTGCTGTATATTTCTTCATACGAGGAATAAAAACAATATTATTTACATAAATGTAAATTTTGTAAACTCAAAATAGTTACAAGGTGGTATCCTTGAATATGTTCAATACTCTTCCAGATGGTTATAAACAATTTTTCTTGTTTCAAAATATAAAAAAAAAATCAGTATTGAATTTGAACCCTCTTTACAAGATCCATGAATATTTTAACATTGACTGGTTGAGACACCACAGTAATTAACATACTAATTGGCATTGTTATACATTAATTACTAATGGATTATGTTATCGGGGTTATTCTGTTTAGCGAATATTACTTATGAGCAGTTGGGAAGACAGAGATTAATGATTAATAAGGGTCTATTAAATTTTATACCAAGTATGTCATATGGTGATTTTTATTATGGTTGCATAACATAGCTACCGGTATTATGTTTCTGACAATACCTATCATACTTTCTTGTTGCATTCTAGTTGTGAATGATATTGATTAGAGGAATAATGTGAATCTGGAGCATCTTACCTCATAAACATTTGTGCTTTATTTAACATGTTTTTAAATGCTGTGCATACCATCATCAACTTTTCCAAATCAAAATTTAGTGTCTGGAAAAGCTAATGATGGTATGAACAACATATTGAAACATTGATGTTTTTATTATTAATTTAACACTTCTCACTGAAGAATAATTATATTTGAAGAGAAAAATGTTTGTTTGGACCGAGACTCGAACCGGGACCTTTGGCTTTCCGGGCCAAATGCTCTACCAACTTAGCTACCGAGGCAAGTTGCGACCTAGATGCAAATTTTCTCTTATATACATTGTAATCCCCTCGTGCCAAATGCTATGAAACCTTTGCTTCTATCTTTGCAAATGGCGGCTTCTTTATTAAGAAGACTTTTATTGGGAATTTAAACACTACTTTATAAAGCCAGTAAGGCTTCTATTGATGTTTTTATTATTAATTTAACACTTCTCACTGAAGGATAAATTATATTTGAAGAGAACAATTTTCGCCTAGACCAAGACTCAAACCCGGGACCTTACAATGTGAATTACAATGTATATAAGAGAAAAAAATTGCGTCTAGATCGCAACTCACCTAGGTAGCCCAGTTGGTAGAGCATTTGGCCTGGAAAGCCAAAGGTCCCAGGTTCGAGCCTCAGTCTAGGCAACAATTTTTATCTTCAAATATATATTAAAACATGTCAAATTAAACAGAAATATTTATGAGATAAGATACTCCAGATTCATATTAATTTTTAAGAAGAACCTTATAATATTACTTCCTATTGTAATTTATTGATATTGATTAGAACTCGGATTTTATGCAATATCAATCTGAGAAATATTTTTCAGGAGAACTCAATTAAGTTTTGGATACTATCCAATTAACAATAACAACACAGTTTTGAGGAAAGGAGATTAAAACTTTGTGACAACAAAAATGTACATTTTACTTGAGAAATTGACACAGAAGAGTGTTAGAACATCATGAATAATAAAAAAAAAGACTTTCGAAAGTGGTGTTAGAATAACCTGTATGAATGTATACTGTTGGGAAAATAATGTAATTTAATATTTAAAGGAAGTAACACTATGAGGTTTATTTTAATTATTATGAGTTAGAAAAATCTAACTCATAATAATTAAAATAATATAATGTTTGGAAAAATACTGTATATACATCTTATCCAACTCCAATATAGATTTATATATATTTTTTTACTAACTCACTTGATGATTATCAAATTCCTTCACCAATAATGTCTGTGCACCATAAGCCCGTATTGTTGTGAGACCTTGTAGAGATGCATTCAGATGAGAGAAAACAGGACTTCGAGCTGAAAACAGTTTATGAGAAATCATGTTTCTTAAATCAAATTGTAGATGGATACATAGTGTTGAATTATTTAGGAAATATCACTATGAGGTATATTTTAAAATTTAAAATAAATATTTATCATATTTCCTTAATTAGTTTTGAAACCTTATCGGTTTCATTTTCAGTAATTCCATGATTGATGTTCTGTCATCTAGGAGCACTGCTTCTTACTCCATTTCCATCCTTGATTTGGAGGTACATTGGTCCACCAACAGTTGGAGTAAGAAGCAGTGCTCCTAGACGATAGAACAGCAGTTGTGGAATTACCGGGGATGAAACCAACAAGATTTCAAAACCAGTCTAATTAGAAGACAGGATGTGAGGTGAGAATATACTATTAGAGTCAAAAAGTGTCTAAACTTGTGTAGATATATTTTTTTATTTTGTGTAGATATACCTTTATTACAGATGACATGTAACCTTTTTATTTTGTGTAGATATACCTTTATTACAGATAACGTAACCATTTACATAACACAACCTTTCAAAGTATGCCACCTTGGGCAGTGACATACTTCTGCAAGCATCCATACCACTTCTTGAAACATTACTGCAGTCCATATTTAGTCACTTCCCGCAGAGCGCATGTCGCATGAATTTTCATCTCTTTGACTGAAGCATATTGCTGCCCCTTTAGTAGGGATTCAGCCTTTGGAAATAGATAGAAATCTGCTGGAGCAAGATCTGTTGAAGAACAGATATTTTGTGTTTTGTGAGGAATTCGCTCACCAAGAGTGACTGATGTGCTGGGGCAATGTCATGAACGCCTGGAGAGGAGGCAACACACCAGACAGATATGGCAGGGAAGCTGCCTATAGTGCATGGCATTACTTCCCAAGATTTTGATACTTTTTGACTCTACTAGTATCTTAACAAAATTAGTATATTTCATTACTGTACATCAATACACAACACACATAAATATAAAATTAAATAAAGAGTATTAGTAATATAATACAAACTCTCTGTTTAACTGGCATAATGCATGTTTAGTGATAAAAATAAGGTGAGGCCCTTATTACTGAAGATCTGTTATATACAAGCATGCCAGCTGAGTGCCCGTCACACCCACAACAGGGGCAAATGAAATGAAATGGAGCATAACAGATGTCATGAGTATGGAGAAGTTGGGATTTTTATACCCTTAAAAATCTATTTTTTTACATCAATTGTAGCATTTCACTATCTTGAAACTGTTATAAAAGTTTATATAAATGAATTGGATATTACTTTTACATCTCATAAAAAAACAAATAATAAAAGGGACATTTAGGGGTTCCGTGGACTAACAGCTTAAGTGCAAAAACATATTTTTGAGTAAACTGAAGTTGAAAAATACAATTTTTTTTTATGTGTGTTCATATAACATTCCACAAATTTGAAAGTATATATATATCAATATAGCATTCTTTAAACACAAAAATTGAACAAATTAATGGCTATTTTTTAAATACAATATTTAAAAAAATTGTTAATAGGGACTTTCTTGTAAGTTGTTAGTCCACAGAACATCAATAAACGGTTTTTATTGGGGAATATTATGTAAAATAATAATACAGACACTTTTGTTAACTTTGTACTTTACAACACAATTACACAAATGCAAAAAGAAACTGCATCCATTCGTATTATACTCTGAAAATAACATATATATAGTAAAATCATTACAGCAAACTCTCGATTATCCGTGCGCATATTATCCGGTTTGCAGATTATCCGGGCATGGGTCTTCTTACTGTATTTTTAAAAATGAAGATTTTTAAAAAAGATTATTTTTTATTGTTATAAAAAAAAGTATTTACTTTTAAATGCACTATTGTGAACTACGCTTAGACACTCGCACAATAAAGATAACTTCGTGGAATAAACACATGCCACCTAAGAATGAAGAAGATTTTGCAGTATTACTTCCGAAAACTATGATTATGCTACAAATATAGGTCACTTGTTGAAAGAAGTTTCGGGCTGTGAAAACATGGATGAAGAAAATGTGGCTGAGTGTTGCTGAGTGACACGTGTGAACCGGCTTTGAAACATTGAATGATGCGGCTATTGTCAACAAAGTGTGAGGAGAAGGGGAAGGAGAAGTGAAGATGAAAATACGACATTTGAAAACAAAATTAGCCACACAGATGCATCAAAATATATAGACCGTTTTATTAGAATATATGGGACAAAAATGAATTTGATTACGTTGGTCTTAAATGTTAAGAAAATAAGAACTGTAATCAGAAAGAGTGTAAATGAAGCAGAGGAAAATATCGGACTTCATGGTGTAAAACACGTGGTTTCAACAGAGATTTGTCATTCCTAGACACAAATTTTGTTTTATGTACAACTGTTTTCGAATTACAGTACTGTAATAAATACTGTATTGCATTTAAATTAATATTGGGAAGTAAACATTATGAGTTAAGGTAGAATATTTTTATCACTCACCTCATATTGTTCTTCTTATTTGATTATAAACTAGTTTCGGAACATAGTTTATAATCAAATAAGAAGAACAATATGAGGTGAGTGATAAAAATATTCTACCTTAATGAATATACCTCATAGTGAGAATTCCAAAAATAAGTAAACATTATGAGGTTATATCATTAATAGTGAGTGGAGAACATATTTTAATCGACTCACCTCATACATATTCAAACTTTTTTGATACCGACAGTTTCAAGACAATATCATGTCCTTCATCAGTCATGGCATCCACTGATGAAATTCCGTGATTGTTGATTTCTTTAGTTGATATTGTCTGAAACCGTTGGTATCAAAGAAGTTTGAAAATGTATGAGGTGAGTCGATTAAATATGTTCTCCACTCACTATTACTGTATTGCATGTTTATTTTTAGAATAACTTGGTTGGATTATCAGTGTTTTTTTTTTATTTTCCATGCATATCTCGGTCCCAATTAACATGGATAATCGGGAGATTGCTGTAATTAATTTTGTATAAGTTAAATTAAATTCAATATTTGAACTATGTTTATCTTTATTTAATAACCAACTCATTAATAATGTTTATCTTTGTTCATATATCTTTCTTGCATTAAGTAAAAAGTTCTGTCCTGAAATTTAATGTAAAACACATCTTCATCTCGTTTGAATCTGAATAGGCCTATATCTGTCCAAAATTCTCTCTAGCCACACAGTATTATATTCCATATTTCTTGATCAATCTTCCTTGGTCGCTTTGTGTGTTTTCCACTTTTTTCATCTGTAGTCCCCAATTTCAAAGCTTGTTGACATGTTTTCATATGGGTTTCTGTAATTTCCAACACTTTTAGTACATACAGTGACATTAGTGCCCTGTAATTTCACGTTGTATACAATGAATACTCATGATTTCTTCTACATGTAGTTTTTTTATTTCAATGTAACATAACATTGTATCCTGCAGTTGTTTTCTCCAATACTCCAAATTTCACTGTACAGACACAACAAACATTGACAGACGGGCTGCTAGACACTCAGTTAGAACCAGCTACAGGATGACAGATCTCCTGCATCCTCATATTCCTCCAGGAATAAGCTAGATGAACAATATTTTGTTACAATATAAAGCACCCAACAAGGTGTTGGGAAATATGATCTGTGAAATAACGACTTAAAGTCACTTAGATTGTTAGTCCATGGAACCCCACAATTATGAGTGCAACATGAATTCTTTATGTTATCATATACTTACTGATGCCCTCAAGACGTTTAACGCTGCGTGAAGTAGCTCCATAATACAGTCTCAGCAGATAGAACAACAGTAACATTACAACAGTAGGAATCAGCAGCCAGTAATTTATAATAGACACAATTATAACTACTCCCAGTATCATCAACATTCTCTGTAACAAAATAGTCTCTAATAATTATATCTAATACTGATAAATACCATCTACGTGCTTCCTTGCAAGAGTTATTTTAGTTATGCTTATTTCTCTACATATGCCAGAAGTGACAAGTGTCAGCTCATCACCTCAGACAGACATCTAGTATGCGACTAAGGTATTACTTGGAATAGAAAAGCTGATTAAATTTTGCCCTGAGGCTATAATTTAAGTTTGAGGTTGACATATACCATACCACATTAAATTTAGTTGTTTATTGTGAAATTAAACATCACACACATTATAAATAAATTTATAATAAACCTTATTTACCTGAATAGAGTCTTGTAATGTCAGAGGTAGTAACTCATCAATAGCACCCATATCTTTTGTAAAACGATTTAATATCTGACCTAAAATGCAATAGATGTTATTAATTAATTTTTTGTTAACAATTATATCATCATAATCTTTTAATACCAATATAAATATAAATTCTATAGCAAGTTCTTATTTTCCATTTCAAAGCCATAGAAAACAATTTTTATTGATTGGGCTGCAAAATATTTGATTTTATCACAAATCATTTTTTAGATAGATCCAGATATACAGGGTGTAAATGAATTATACCACATAAATTTAACTACGTTATAGAGGGGTATTATATAATCATTTTGAGATAATGAACTAATGGTCTACGAGGGAAAATGGGCGAGTTATAGGGAATCAAACTAAATGACATTTAATACAGATATATCAACATGAGAGCATGCTAGGAGAGAAAATTATACTAGAATAACTTCATATCTTACTATTAATTCCGAGATCCTGATTGCTAATAATTCATCAACAATGTTTATGAAATATTGGGTTTTCAAATTCCTTAAAATTTTGATCTGATGACTGCATGCCACTACACTCTGGTTAGTAGAATCGGTACAATGTGAGCCTTAGTACAGAGTGAAACATGCAGAATCTGTGTAGTTAACTTGTGGCTTAATGGTCAAAGTGATGGATTTAAGATTCGAACACAGATGGTTCAAATCACGGCAGGTGACTTTTTTCTCTTTCTTTCGTTCTTTCTTCACTGTGATATGTTGACACTGAAATTTGTTCAGTATGGGCTTGCGCAAAATTCCTATTCTCCTATTGTACACTGCGTGTATACTGTAATATGTTGACACTGAAATTTGTTTAGTATGGGCATGCGCAAAATTTGTATTCTCCTATTACACTGCGTTTATACTGTGATATGTTGACACTGAAATTTGTTTAGTAGACACTGAAATTTGTTTAGTATGGGCATGTGCAAAATTTGTATTCTCCTATTACACTGCGTTTATACTGTGATATGTTGACACTGAAATTTGTTTAGTATGGGCATGAGCAAAATTCTATTCTTCTGTTGATAACATTAACATCTGATTAGAAGTTACTTCAGAATCAGTTCAGTTGCATTTCATGAAAGCAACATGGAACATCTTTACAGTTATGCTGAACTTGCCGATATGCATCTGATTTATGGTGCAGCACAAGGTAATGGTGTAAGAGCTGCTGCCATGTACGCGTAGTGGTATCCAGATAGATGCTATCCTCACCAAACAATCTTCGAGTCTGTTGATAGGCGTTTGCGGGAGCATGGGACGTTGAAGGTAAACAGAGTAGTTGTCGGTGCAAGACGTACATGCCGCACTGCAGATTTTGAAGAAAATATTCTTCATAGGGGGAAAGAGGAACCTTCTACTAGTACTCGTGCTATCGGACATGTAATGGGTACGAACCATCGAAGTGTACTGGAAGTCCTGCATGAAGACCAGCTCTATCCCTTTCATCTGCAAAAAGTACAAGTCTTACAGCCACTGGACTTCGCTCAACGGGCCCAATTTTGTAACTGGACTTTGCTGCAGCCACCACACTTCTTTTCCTCGGTATTATTCACTGATGAGGCAGTATTTAATAGGGATGGGCTGGTTCTGAACTCGAAGAACAGTCGTGTGTGATTATGAAAATCCTTATGCCATCTTCCAGAGGAATAACCAGCAGAGATTTTCGGTGAACATATGGGTAAGCATAATTTTTTACCATATCACTGACCCCTACCTTCTTCTCCAGAGATTAAATGGTGTCATTTATAAAGCATTTTTAGAGCATGTCCTATCTATATTACTAGAAGAAGTTCCTCTCTATATCAGGATTAACATGTGGTTTCAGCACAATGGAGCTCCTCCCTATTCTGCCAGATTGTGCGAAATCATTTGGATGGAGTTTATTGTGGCCGTTGGATAGGAGGAGGTAGTCAAACTGTAGTGCAGCATAATACAGCATTGAGAATGTCACAAATGCAGTGAAGAAACTCGAGTCTGCGTGGGAGTTAAGAAGTATGAGGTGAGTCAAGAAACAACTAAACAAAATTAAAATATGTTTCAAGGCTTGTGAATGGGGCTCAGAAGCCTTGAAACATATGTTCAACAAAAACAACCATAAGAGGTAAGAATATGAAGACCAATTATCTTAATTATGGAATTAGTTGACAGGATTCTAACTGCCTGTGATGTGATTTGAAACACACCAGGATGTGGCAGAATCTTGTAAGCTGACATCATGCTTGCCTTGAGCTTGGTGGCTATTAGTTTGAAAAACTGTTATAAGATACAAAAAGGTATGTTAACTATGTGGCAATGATGGTATTTCCAGTTAATTGATAAATAATATAAATAAAAAAGATTAGACAGTAATGTGAAAGACAAGTTTACTCCTATATCTCCTTAAGCTGGCTTCTTGGACCATAGGTTCTCTATCTCAAATTGTTCAGTGGAGCATCCCCAACGTCGTTTTCATTTTTACACACTCTTACAGAATCATCCTGTATGATATATTATAAATGCAAAAATGAGTAAAATACCAAATTGATTTTGATTAAATTTGGCAGACAGGTAACTTGAAAGGACAGCATAAACAAAATATGGCACCATATTCCTTCTTTTACCTATGTTCTATGGAGAATGTTATTAATTTTGATGAATAATACCATATCACTCATGGTCTAAATGACTAAATCACCACCTTATGTCATGCTAATACAACCAAACTCCTCTTGTTCTGATCAATGTTCATATTATTCGTTTTTAAACATCTTAATGATGGACAAATTATATTTGAAAATAAAAATATACGCCTAGACTGGGGTTTGAACCCAGGACCTTTGACTCTCTATGTCAATGCTCTATCCAAGTGAGCTACCTAGGCCTCCAATCTAAATGTGTATTTTTCTCTTATACATAGTTAATTCCCTAACCCCAAATGCTACGAACCGTTGCTACAATTTTTGCAAATGGTGGCTTCTTTATTAAGAAGACTTTTTATTGGGAATTTAAACATTACTTATAAAGCCAGAAGAGCTTCTTTATTGGAGGCCTAGATAGCTCACTTGGATAGAGCATTGACATAGAGAGTCAAAGGTCCTGGGTTCAAACCCCAGTCTAGGAGTATATTTTTCTAATCAATTGAGTTGGTGTTTACTTGATGAAAATCCATATTTATTAATTAAATAAAAATAAAATGTAGTTTTATTTGATTTTCATATTTATAATGAAATATAATGAAATATGAAAATCAAATAAAACTACGTTTTATTTTTATTTAATTAATAAAAATATTTTTCTTTTCAAATATAACAAACTCCTCTTGTTATCACAACTTTAAATTACTTTACCCACCATTCACTTCCATATGGAAGAAGAAAAAAAAAATTCCTAAGAAAAAGTAAAAAGTTTGAAATGAAAAGAATTGAAACTGTACTTGCAGATAATTTGTCTGCACCACAGCAAATGTTTTTAACTTATTTATTGTGTATAAATCTATAATTTTTCTATGTTTATCTCTCTTTTAACGCTAGTTTTATAGTTGATAGCTCTTATATTTTAGAAGTTTTTATTTTAATTTAATATTTGTAGAAAATAACACTATGAGGTTTCTTTTAATTATTATGGGTTAGTTATTTTGACTCTCAACATTTTTTTTTTATATATGAGGTGAGTCAAAATAACTAACTCATAACAATTTTTATTTTAAATTTGTCACTAACACTGAAGGACAAATCAATATATGTAGAGAAATATGTACGCATATAACCCAAGGTTATAACTAAACTCTCTGGTTCAAATCTAAGTTTAGGCATAAATTTTCTCTTCAAATATTAATGTTTCCTTCAATAAGAGTGACAAATTTTAAATAAGAAACATCAAAAATATAAGATATACTAGCTATAAAAAGTAGAGTGTTGAAAAATTCCATCAAATGTCTTCTTGAATAAGCAGCAGCCAGAAGGCGTGTAAAATTAATATTCTTGGCTTCAAGCACATGGGACAAGAGAGACAAAAATTTCCATTTAAATTGAGATGCCTAAGTAGCATAGTGGTTTAGTACATTGATGATTAGAACCATATTCCTAAACAAATGGTTTCTAAATAAATAAGTATGGTTGTATATTTAATTTTAGGAAGTGATATTTTGAGGTTATTTTAATTATATTATTTTTAGTCTGATCATCTTACCTCAATATTAATGTTGATTTGTTCTTGGACATGTTTCAAAACAATTCTGTGTTATCGTCAGCTTGTCCAGACTTGTTTTGAAACATGTCCAAGAACAAATCAACATTAATATTGAGGTAAGATGATCAGACTAAAAATAATATAAGTATGGTTGTTTCTATTAAACATATATTTCAAGAACCTCATAATGTGTTTCCCAATTTTAACTTTGAATATATTTCAAGGCATGTTTGCCCCTTCTTCAGTTGGTAGAGATTTGGCAAATATTCTTTTAAACATATGTCTAATAAAAACAGATCAAATGATTTATCAAGTAAAACCTCATAATGTTACTCCCATTGTATTTTCAAGTAAATTTTTCTCTTCAAAAATTAATTTGTCCTTTAATGTGAGTGATAAATTAAAAATCATCATCATCAACAACAAGGATTAGGCCCAATGGCCTGTTCCGATCTTATTAAAAGGTCGAATTGGTCCTTCCATCCTCTTCAATGGTCTTCCTAACGTTCTTCTCCCTTTTGGTTTATAATTATACATTCTTCTTAGTATGCGCTGTTCATTCATGCATAATACATGCTGAAGATAAGCATTTTGGTAATATGTTATTCTTTCACAGAGATTAAATATATTAAGTTCTGTTCTTATATCTTCGTTTTTCTTTTTATCGGTCCTTTGGTATCCTGCTATTGCTCTCAACATCTTCATTTCAGCAGCCTCTATTTGTTTACTATCTGCTCTGAGACAGCAGCCCTGTCATTATCCTTACCCTGCACAGCGCTCGTAACGCGGTCAGGGGACATTTATTACTACTGATTCATCTCAAAGCAAAGGCCGGATTGGATTTCAGGATAATTAAAAATAAAAACATAAAAAATAAATCTAAAATGTAGTTACCTGATGGATTATGTGTAAAGAAATCCATGGTTGCATGTATAATAGTGTCAAACATCTTGTTATGTAGATTGATTGAAGATCTCATGCAGAGAGCAAAGAATGAGAAGGAACTAGATAATGTAAGTATAATGATGCAAACTATAAATCCCACATAAATGTAGATACAAGTATCTGTGCTGGGCATCCACCCTAATTCATTATTGTTTGTTGTAATTATTTCATTATCTAATTCTGTATTATTGCTGGTATTATGAATCCTTGAATTTGAATCTGATTGAATCTGTTTTATTACTTGATCTTTGTTCTTCCACATTAGTCCTGAAAATTAAATATTTATTAACATACAATTCAATGCAGAACAAAAATTGCCTATATATATATATAGTTTTTACTTCCACAACACATATGTTAGGTATGTAAATAAAAAATCATTAAAAGTTCACTAACATCATATTGTAAAACTAAATTAGACATAGACTCAAATTTTGAAATGCATGTTGTTATACATTACAGTGACTCTTGTTCCTGAATTCAGCATAAAAGCTTTATTGGGAAGCAGAATGGAGTCGTCTAAGTTCCCTGCTCAATAGATTACTACTAAATTGGTAAATCTTATGAATAATTAAATTTTTCTCTTCAAATTTAATTTATCTTTCATTGAGAAATGTTAAATTAATAATAAAAACATCTTATGAATAATGTTAACTTTGCCACAGCAGATACATCTTAACAAAAAAAAAAGGGCTTATACACTGAGCTTTTTTTCTAGAAAGTGCATACTCGCCATAAAGTTTACTTTTTCCAGTTACTGAAGTTATGATTTGATTAACAGTGTTACACTATTACTACAATGGCGTGGTCCAATGTTGCCTCTCCTTTGTTAGGAGTTACTAGACCAAGTTAATTTAGTTCTACATATTTGCCCACAGATGACATGAATGGTATGCAGTCAACATACCACCACAATGAGACATCTAGCAGACAATTAAGGTATTACTAGGATGATGAGGTCAGTAAATTTTGCTTAGAGGCCTTTTTATTCAGGCTTAAGGATCTTTTACAAGCCTGAAAATCTTCAGACTCGAGATCCATGGCATAGAGTCACTCCTGCAGGATTTGCTTCTTGGATTTTCCATCCTAAAAAATATTGACACCAGCCAGGTTTGAACCCGAGACCCTTGAACTAGAGGCCATAAACGTAACCACTAGTCCATTGCAGTCACTATAAATAATCACAAATAAAAATATTATCAATTTAAAAAAGTAGGCCTGAGAAAAGATTCTGGAAATGATAGCAAAATATAAGCTCATGGAGAGCTGATGTCCACATGGTCATGAACCTCCGGGTTCAGTAACACAGTGAGTTAATTGGTTAATACAGTAAGTTAGTGGTATAATATTATAATGATACTGTGAAAAGAAAAAAATTAATGTTTGAACCAGGAATCGAACCATGGACTTCTCTGTAGGAGTGTGCAGCCCACTACACTATTCTAGACCTGGTACAAACATTAACAATTCTTTCTACGTATACAAATCTATAATTCTCGTTTTGTCCGCTGCCAGGTAGGTGTCACTACCATCGCAGTAAACAATGTTATTTAACATTTTCCAATGCTTTATTTTAACACAGTTCCAATAATGGATCACATTATAATATTAATGTGAAAAGAAACATTAATGTCTGAACCAGGAATCTAAGTGGGCGTACATTCCTATGGAGAAGGAGAGGTCCACGGTTCGATTCCTGGTTCAGACATTAATTTTTCTTTTCACAATATCATTATAATATGATCCATTATTGGAACTGTGTTAAAATAACAGTATTGGAAAATGTTAAATAAGGTAGTGGTAGTCAAATTAAATGGTAAATATCTATAAGAATTCCTTATAAACTGTTTAATGATAAATATTAAAGAAATAATTATTAAACTTTTATAGGAAAAAATCACTATGAGGTTTAATTTAAGATTTAAATTAAAATATTTTATACCTTACCTCATATCCAATCTTCTAATTAAACCAGTTTCAAAGCTTACGCAGCTTCATCTTCAGTAATTTCTTGTCAACTGATGTTACGTCGATCAGGAGAATTGCTTCTTCCCTCTGAGGAAGATGATGCTGTCTAAGTTTTGAAACCGGTATAATTAGAAGACTGGATATGAGGTAAGGTATATAACATTTTAATTTAAATCTTAAATATTAAAGAATGGAATTTAACTCACCAAAAGGACAACCAATAGTCGCCACCACTAACAACAACTTGTGCTAACACTGATATTAAAAGTACAGCCATTATTAAGAACCAACTGCCACTTGCAGAGTAGTAAGACTGATACACTCCAGCACTTACATTACCCCTTGCTCTCATCTCCACAAACTTAACAGGTTCTGGTACATTCTCACTCTACAACACATCAATTAAAATAGTTATTATAAGTAATGCCACGAGTGACTTCCAATTTATCTAGAAGATTTGGAAATCAATAGTGGCATTTGTTAGGACTATTTAACAAATAAAATTAAGCTGTTTACTCACAAATCATTATTTAAATATAATTATTTTAAAATATTTATACATTTAATGTAAATGATGATGTTTGAAAACAAATGAGAAATTTTTAGTTATGTTTCATTTATATTTGAAGAGAAAAAAGGATACGCTCAGACTGGGGTTTGAACCCAGGACCTTTGGCTATGTTTCATTTGTTCATCCACTGCAACTTGATCATATTATTTACTGCCAAATAGGATCACAATATTGTAAGAAAGCACATTAGTCGAGAAAAAATTAAACACATCAAACTATATATTATACCAACATTATAGGTTATTAGTTATTTTTTTAGGAATCAACTCAGTAAAATCATTATTAAAAACACAATTATTGAACACACAATTATGAAATGTGTAGTTCAAAGGAATCTGTTCATTATTTGCTATATTCAATGTATTTGTTGGAGAGTCAGTCACTGCAAAATAATGCTCTGACCTGTTCAGAATATTAAAAAGGAGGAGCTTTCTTTATTTTGGTAAACAGAATTCGATAAATACCAAGGTAAATACGACTGTCATTGGTTGTAAAACAAATTCATTGTTACATGATTGGTCATTGACTCCCATTTGGGGCATGAGTTAAATAGTCAAAGAAAACATCAGATTATATATCCTTCTTCTTCTATGTCATGGAATTAGGCCTAGACCTGTTTCCACATCAAGAACCATATGTATCCTTCCATCTGGTTATGGAGCGCCCAACATTTCTGCTTTCTTTGATTTGATAGTGAAGCAAAATTTGTGAGTCTATTGTGTGTCAAAATTATATATTAATTTTATTTAATGAATATTAATTACTATTTCAATAAGAAGTAATAATGTAAAGTTTATTTTAATAAATTTATGTCTTAATTTATTTTTAAAAATTGTACCACTTCACCTCATATCCTTTTTCTTCTTATTCGACCGGTTTCGAGACCTTAGGTTCCATCTTCAGTATTTTAATGAAAATTGTTATGTCATTAAAATTCATCGGAGAACATATTGTTTAAACAACTCACCTCATAGGATTCATGCTTCCATGATATCGCGATTTCAAACATAGTCATGTTCATCTTCAGCCATAACTCCGACTGACGAAATTCTTTGGCCATCAACTATTCTATTGTCGCCATCTTCAGTGCTGCCATCTATGGTTGAATTTATGAACTTCGAAATCAATGTAATTTCGTTAGGGATATCAAAATTCATTGATCTATTTTTGTTTTTCTGAATGTATATTTTTTCCCAAACGGTCAATTCCAAAGGTTTCTCTACTTGTTTAAAAGTTTAGCTTCTCTTCCAATTTTATGATGTTCTAATAAACTATGTGCAGCAATTTCGTCAGTCGGAGTTATGGCTGAAGATGAACAAGACCATGTTTGAAATCGCGATATCATGGAAGCATGAATCCTATGAGGTGAGTTGTTTAAACAATATGTTCTCCGATGAATTTTAATGATTATACCTCATAATTTTTACTTCGCAACATTAATTTAATATTGTTATGTCATCTTGAAGAACTGCCTCCTCCTCCCTCTGCTGATGAACCTCCAAATCAAATAACTTTCCCCGGGAATTTCAAAATTCATTAATTTCTCCTCATTTTTTTTAGAGTAGATTTTTTCCCAAACCGTGAACTCTTCAGGATTTTCTAATTGTTTTATTAATTTAACCTTTCTTTCAATTTAATGTTTTTCTGGCCATTTGTGAGTGGCTACTGCAGATTTTTTTTTACTTCCCTATTTTTGACTTTCCTAAATTGTTCTTTTCTTCTGATTCTTAAATTTCTCTTTGTTTTCTCTATGTAGATTTGATTATTTTTCTTGCATTAATCTGATAAATCCCTAATTTGTTTTCTTCTATTTTCTCATTTTTGTTGGATCTAACAAAATCCAATGATACTAAAGTAATTTTTCAGTTAGTTGAAATTTAAAAAGAAAATTGAAACTTATGAATATGTGCTTTTTTTTAAATTTCTGAAGATGAAGATAAGGGAAAAGGAAAAACCCAGTGCAAACACACAACCTGTAAATAATCAGTGATATTCCCTAAAACAAAAATATGTCTTTTAATTTAATACTTGAAGGAAGTAACATTATGAGGTTTCTTTTAATTATTATGAGTTAGGGATTTAGATTCACCACATATTTTTTAATTTTCTTGCAGACCATGATTTCTTCACATCTGTGTGATAACATCAATGCTTCGTAACTGCTTAATTTCTTTTAATATTGATGAACAATCAATTTATCATAAGTAATGCCACGAGTGATTTCCAAATTATCGATAAATTCACGACTCACGAAGTGAGGAGTGAATTTATCTAGAGAATTTGGAAATCAAGAGTGGCATTTGTTAGGACTATTTAACGAATAAAATTAAGCTGTTTACTCACAAATCATTATTTAACTATAGTTATTTTAAAATATTTATATATTTAATGTAAACGGCGATGTTTGAAAACAAATGAGAAACGATAGGTACGCTTCTACTGCTTCTTTTGTTTATCACTGCAACCAGATCATACTATTTATTGCCAAAGGAACGCAATATTGTAAGAATGCTCTCTAGTGGAGAAAAAATGAAACACATCAATCTGTATATTAATTCATTTTTGATGTCGTATGATGTAAATATGACAATTATATTTTTCTCGATTATTACCTGGGAAAAATACATTTAAGAAAGTGCAAACAGTGGTTCTTTTTTTTGGTGGTATAATCAATTGCTACAAATGTTGACATGTAAGCACTATTATATACAATCTGGTAGCCGTATTTGTTATAGGCTCAGTCACTGCAAAATAACGGTCAGAACCTGTTCAGAATATTAAAAGGAGGAGCTTTGTTTAATATATGATAATCCTAACACTGATAAATATTTCGTGAAACACGACTCTGATTGGTTGTAAAACAGAAATCATTGAAACGTGATTGGTCATTGACTCCCATTTGGGGCATGAGTTAAATAGTCAACTTAATCAAATAAAGCATTTGGGGCGGGAATTTCAACGTATATAGAGAAAGATTTGCGTTTAGATCGGTACTTGCTCAGGTAGCTCAAATGGTAGAGCACTTGGACTAGAAAACCAAGGGTCCCGGTTCAAGTCCCGGTCTGAGCGTATAATTTTTCTCTTTAAATATGATTTATCCATCATTGAGATGTATGAAATTAATAATAAAAACATCATTAATCAAATAAAGTTTATTTTGTCAACTATAATGTGCAATTACATCAAACCAGATGAGAAGCAGAATTTTTTTTAATCTACTTACTTGTTGAGAAGACTCAGAATTGTGACGTTTCAGAGAATGTAAAGAAATCTCAGATTTAACTCCAGAGACAGTAGCTTGCAATTCCATATCCTCGTCTTCTAGATGAAGCTGCTTTGCAAATTCAATATCTAATTCACGAAGCTCTTGGTATGTGCCTGTTGCTTCAACAGCTCCCTTTAATAGTATAAATATGACACACAAAAAAATTGCATAACACACTCTATTGAGTAACAATAAGAAATTGGGGCTGGAAGGAAACAACAATAAAACTAAATACATGGTCACACATAGAAATACATTAAATAATAATAATAATGAGGGAAATTTTGAAGAATGGCTGAATTCAAATACCTAGAAACAATAATTACAAATAGAAATGAGATGCACTACGAAATTACACATAGGCTCAATTCTGGAAATGCATGCTATTATGCATTTTAGGGACTTTAGTTAAGTCTCGTAGACTGCGTTGGGCAGGACATGTTGCACGTATGGGGAATGAAAGACTTGCATGGAAGCTTCTTGTAGGAAAGCCAGAGGGAAAACGCCCAGTTGGTAGACCAAGAATGAACTGGGAGAATAACATTAACTATGATTTGAGGGAAGTAGATTATACAGGGAATGATTGGAAAACATTAGCTCAGGATAGGGATGTATGGAGAGCTTATGTCCGCGCAGCCATGAACCTACGGGTTCGATAGTGCCAGTGAGTAAGTAAGTAAGGGACTTTTGTCATCCCAATTTCTCTAAAAAAAATATTAAACTGAAAATATATAAAAGTGTTATTCTCCCAGTTCTATTATATGGATGCGAAACATGGACTTTTACTTCAAGAAATGAGAAAAGATTACGACTATTTAAGAATAAATTTTATTTTTTGTTACATGTTAAAAATTCTCTTTAGATAGTTGAATGCAAGCTTTCATGGCCAGTAATTATAATATTAAGAGATTCCAGGCTATGTGGCCTTGGTCCATGACTGGTGTTTTTTCCAGATGCTTCTCTCTCAACTGCAGAGGGCATCTTCAGTGGCAAGTACTTATAGATAGCATTAAACTGGCTAAAGCTTGGTATCACACATTAGACAATAGAAATATAAACATAATTAATAACGAGGAGAAAGTTCTGAACCAATCAGATTCTAGATTAACAAAGACTAGCCAATCAGCTTTGATTTCGTCCAGCCATCCTGAGACCAGCACTAGTATCTATACTGGTTTTCCAGCATTCTACTGCTCATTCACAGTCAAGCCTCCAACCAGGTAACACTACCTAGAAGTATTCGCCACTGAAGATGTCCTTCACAGTTGAGGGAGAAAAGTCTGGAAGAAACACCAGTCATGGACCATGGCCACAAAGCCAGAATCTCTCAATATTCAGTTTAGATACTTGGTTACCTATTTTATGTCTCAAGAATGGCTAGATCCAGGATCCCCAAGGCAATAATGAACTACTGTCCAAATGGGAAACGGTCACTTGGTCGACCTCTGAAAAGATGGCACGAAAACCGCTTTCTCAGGCCGTAACAGTTCTTCTAGGACTAATACCTGGTAGGATGATGATGATAAATTAATTTTATTTATTAGTGATTACCTTGGTTGCTACAGTTATCATTTGCAAGAACTAAACTCCATGGCATGACGCCTAGAAGGCCATTAGCCTACCAGCTAGCTACTGGCCTTACATCCACATGTGTTAATTACAGAGGTAGACGATCATACAGCCAGTGTAGGGGTGACATGTGGTCAGCACATCGGATTCCCCTGCTGTTATAACTGGGTTTCTCAATTTGGAGCTGCTACTTATCGTAGTTACCCAAATTCATCACAATGCAGGGTGGGCACCGGTACCATATGGTCCAAAATTCCATAAGAACACTTTTTTCTCTTGGAGACTCAAACCAGCATAAGTTCAATACCTCTGCTCCAAGGCCTTAACCACTCGGCTATGGTGCAGGACTATATTTGCAAGAAAAATCTTGAATTTAAGGGGTTATGAATATTCAACTCCCCACTGGTAAACAGTGTGCTTCCAGCCACCAAAGAGCAGTGGATTAATGTCCACTGTATTAAATCAACAGGAAACACTTTTTTTTAACATTCAGTTTATGAAATGGATTAAGAAATTTTCACATGCATATAGTCGTAAGATTACTTACATTATTAAGAATAAGGATGTTGTCCACAGTCTGCAGATACTGCAGTTGGTGAGTGACCAGCAGACGAGTCTTGTTGTGAAGGAAGTCAGAGATACAGTCATCAAATAAATGACGTCCAACATGTGTGTCTACAGCAGAGAGAGGATCATCCAAGATATACAGATCTGCTTCTTTGTACACAGCTCTGTGAGGAGAAAACCATACTCTTTGCAAATCATATATTTATCAGACATATATTATAGATTCTATCCAGGATTGGAAAATGTTAATTTAATGAAAACATAAAAAATATGAAGTTTTACTGCTAAAAAGTAATGTATAAATTCTCAATAAAAATACTTCTGAATAGAAGACATCAGTTGTGTGATTGTAGTGACATATCAGCCTTTGGATGAACAAGAATTATATAATAATTATATAAGTTGAAAGAAATATTAACATTCGTATCGTTCAATGTTTTTATTATTCATTTCATACATCTCAATGATGGATAAATCATATTTGAAGAGAAAAATTATATGCTCAGACTGGGACTCAAACCCAGGACCTTTGGCTCTCTAGGCCAAGTGCTCTACCAACTGAGCTATCTGGGCAAGTTCCAATCTAAACGCATTCAATTTTTTTTTCTTATAGATAGATAGATCATCGGTTGATTAATGTATTTGACATCGTCCGATTCCTAATAGCCAGTTTTGTTGGTCCATCCAATCCCCTGGTTGTAGATGTTTCTCCTTCATATATAAACATATTCCTTGACTCCAGGAGGTTTTACGTCTTCCTCTGCTTCGTCTTCCCTCAGGTTTCCATTCCAAAACAGATTTGGTAGTCGATTCTCTTCCATTCGCTGGACATGTCCGTACCATCTTAATTGCTGAGTTTTAATATAATCTAAAATAGTGTCTTCAATCTTCATTTCCTCCCTTTTTTTTCTTATATAAGCTGTTAATTCCCATGCACCAAATGCTATGAAACCTTTGCTTCTATTTTGCAAATGGCGGCTTCTTTATTAAGAAAACATTTATTTGGGAATTTTATATTACATTATAAAGCCAGTACAGCTTCTTTCGATGTTTTTATTATCCATTTCATACATCTGGATTCAAGTCCTGGTTTGAGCATATTATTTTTCTCTTGAAATATGGTTTGTATCGTCGTTTGAATTGGTGTAATGGGCAGCACACCCATAAGGAGAACAAGAGGTCCAGGGTTCAAATCTCGGTTCAAGCATTAATTTTTCTTTCTTAACCCATTCACCTCAAAAGACGAGGTAGACTCACCGGCTATTAAATGGCCTTCAACTCGGAAGACAAGGTACACTCGCTTAACTCTGTTGCTATATATTTTACAATATTTTGTACATCCCTTAGCAGGGTAATCTTCTGTTGACGATTTTATTATTAATTTAACACTTCTCATAGAAGGATAAATTATATTTGAAGAGAAAAATTTTCGCCTAGACCGGGACTCGAACCCGGGACCCTTGGCTTTCCGGGCCAAGTGCTCTACCAACTGAGCTACCGAGGCGAGTTACGATCTAGACGCAAATTTTTCTCTTATGTACGTTGTAATTCCCTCGCGCCAAATGCTTGAAACCATAGCTTCTATCTTTGCAAATGGCGGCTTCTTAGTTAAGAAGACATTTATTGGGAATTTAACACTACTCTATAGCCTGTAGGGCTTCTATTGACGATTTTATTATTAATTTAACACTTCTCATAGAAGGATAAATTATATTTGAAGAGAAAAATTTTTCTCTTCAAATATAATTTATCCTTCTATGAGAAGTGTTAAATTAATAATAAAATCGTCAATAGAAGCCCTACAGGCTATAGAGTAGTGTTAAATTCCCAATAAATGTCTTCTTAACTAAGAAGCCGCCATTTGCAAAGATAGAAGCTATGGTTTCAAGCATTTGGCGCGAGGGAATTACAACGTACATAAGAGAAAAATTTGCGTCTAGATCGTAACTCGCCTCGGTAGCTCAGTTGGTAGAGCACTTGGCCCGGAAAGCCAAGGGTCCCGGGTTCGAGTCCCGGTCTAGGCGAAAATTTTTCTCTTCAATATAATTTAATCTTCTGTTAACATTTATGAATAGTAGAGAAATGTGTTTCTATCTTCAACCTTATTGTGATCTCAAGTACCGTTATCTTTTATTTGTTTTGAATGTCTGAAGATAGACAATATAATTTATGGTAGCTTAAATCTGGTTTCTGGGAAAATGCATTGAGCATTTAAACCTGAAGAGAATGGGTTAAATTAGACATATTACTGAAGTTTGCTGACTTGGTTTTGTTGATGATAATGTGTAACATGTGTACATTCAATTTAATTAACAGAAAGATATATTCAAAAAACATGTCAAATTGGACCATAAATTTGACTGTGTAATTTGCTTAGTTTATACAGTTTCTGTGTGATGGACTTTTTTTTTTAAATTGATAAGGTAAATTCTTAAATTTAAAATCCTGGAACACATACCTTGCAAGATTGATTCTGGCTCTCTGTCCTCCGCTTAGTGTTATGCCTCTGTCTCCCACAATTGTTTTGTCACCATGTGGTAACAGTTCAAAATCTCTCTCTAAAGCACATACTCTCACTACTTTCCAATAACGCTCTCTGTCCATGGGCTGTCCAAACAAGATATTTTGTCGCACAGAACCTGTGAATAGCCAGGCCTCTTGAGATGCATATGATATTGTTCCTCCCACCAAGATGGAGCCACTAATGAGAGGAAGTTCTTTTAGAATTGCAAGTAGCAATGATGTCTGAAATTAAACATATCTATTAATATTAATAAAATTAAATATGCAAAAGAAACTGAAGACTATCATAAAATGGGAGGACATACGTTCAGATTGCTCAAGGATGTTGTTTGAGTGTTCTGATATAAGGAAACCATGGTCTTAGTTAACTAATTACAGAATAATCATTTTCTTTCACAGAAAATAATGATACAAATTTTTCCAGAGTTAAAGCTATGTTTTAAATTTTCAATTTTTTTATTCCAATTTGTCACTTACAGTGAAAGAATTTAATATTTGAAGAGAAAAATATATGCCAAACTGGAATTTGAACTCATAGTCTCTGCTTCTACATACCAGTGCTCTAACCCACTGAACTATTAGGCATCTCAATTTAAATAGAAAATTTTCTCTCTTATATCATCCACTGCACTCAAAGCCAAGAACCTTTGTTTTACACACCTAACTGCTTCTTATTCAAGAAAACATTTTCATGGGACTTTAACACTAACTTTATAGCCCGTAAAGTTTATATTTTCAATGCTTAATATTCTTTTAACACAAATTTTTAGCTAGTAAAGCTCATATTTTTTAAAATAAAAACTTGAAAAATATAAACTTTACTACAATCTGTTTTACCAACGGCTGGCCATTTACCTGAAAGTTTTGAAGGGTGGATGGGTAGGTAAAATATTTAAAACATTAGATCTACTGGATGTTTCAGTATTTGTTGACGTTCTCACTCCAGAAATAAATTAAATACATTTTAGACTTAAGCCCATGTTGTATAGGTAATGTATCAGTGAAAGCAAAATAGTCTGCCGCGTTGCACTAGTACTTATGTTCCTTGCCTCTGGTATGTTGACTACATACCATTCATGACATCTGTAGGGAAATAAGCATAACTAAATTAACTTGGTCTAATAACTGCTAACAAAGGAGAGGCTAAGGTCCAACATTGGGTCATTATACCATTATAGATAGATAGAAGGCAAAATAAATATCATGGCTCATAGAAACGTAAATGTTATTAAGTAAAATTCTGTTTTTGTTATTTCTGTAAAATAGGTTATTTAAAACAAAGAGATGAAAGAATGTGGCCCTTCCTATACCTACATAAATCCTACAGTCAGAGGGATTTTTCTAAAATTGACATCTCCATTGGTCATTGCCTTGTAAAACTTCAGGTAAGAGACAGGCCTTCAATGATGAAAGAGTCTAGCTAATAAAGTAGTGTTAATTGAATGACAGACATTGATAAAATATTATTTTGAAAACAAAAATTAAATTATCCATAATTGCGAATATTAAAATTTAAAATAATACAACAAAATGAAGAATAAATTTTAAATGACTAAAAGCATGGTTTACCTTTCCAGAGCCAACTGGACCTATGACAGCTGCAAGACCTCCAGGTTTTACATCTAATCTCACATCAGTCAAGGCATTTTCATTTAGATCCTCGCTCCATTTGGCTGTCACATTGATAACTTTTATGCCTATCTTGTTTTTATCATTTTCTACAATCTTACTCTTTGTCGCATCCAAGTTTTCAATATTATTCTCCATACTTTCACAATTCATAACAAGCTCTTTCTCTTTTCTGTCAATGTTAGATGTTCCACCAGAAATACTTAATTTTGTTGTTTCTGCTACTTCTTCATACAAGAGAAATTTCTGTAAAGATAAAACTAATTTACATTATAAACTAGGGAAAAAAAAAAAAAAGAGTATTAAAATATTTAAATGTCACAATATAACAATTTTTTTTTCATTTAAAATAAATTCTTTTCATCTCAACTCATATCCCATCTTCTAATTGGTCCAGTTTCAAAACCTAGGTTGTTTCACCATCACTAATTTCATTATCAGTGTTCTGTCGTGCAGGAGCAGCACTTATTCCAATTGTTGGTGGATCGCTGAACCTCCAAATCAAATCAACTTCCCTGAGAATTTTAAAATTCATTAATTTTCTTTCTTGTTTTTTTTTAAATTTCCAGGGAAGTTGATTTGAATCGGAGGTTGAAAAAGAATTTCTTTCCTCGTTGAGATGCACCACGTTGTAGGTGCCATAAAAAGGTGAAATTGTGTTGTAGCAGGTTCTTGTTGTGCCACGTTGTGGGGGTTCAACTTAACTTTGCCTCAGCTTTGATGTTTCCTTCAGGGGGATGTAGGAAAGATTCAAAATTGGTTTTTACTCGAAATAAAAAAATCACAAATTAACTTTGAATAAAATCTTGGTATTTTATTCACCAATAAAGTTATTTTTGATGTTTATGAAACTTGTACATTGACTCTCTTATTTGTCAGTTAATATGATGACCGTTACAAAATGGCAGTGATGACTCAACTGTCATACATTAAATTACTCAAAATTCTTTATATTTCGATCTGAAATTAACTGCACATATGTTTAAATGCATATGGAGTCAAACGATGCACTTTTTATTCAATTATAAATTAAATTATGTTAATTTTCATCAAAATCATGGATGACCGTATCTATGCAGGTCTTGTCACCATGACATCCACTAGTAGACTCTCCAGATTCAGAAATATCTCATTCCCACAATCCTTCATTTCAAATTATGACATTCAAATCTGATTGGTCACAAACTTGGCTTATAAGTACTATTGGTTGACTCATATCCAGGTTATCCAATCTCTTTAAAATTAATGTCAGTTGATATTTTTAAACTCCTTTGAAATTCTGAACTGATTCTATAACTTCTTAGAACCACAAAATTATTCTCAACAATAAATTATTCAGTTACCAAATATGAATTTCTCAATATTGATACTTATAATATTTTAGACTATTTAACTCATGCCCCAAATGGGAGTCAATGACCAATCACGTTTCAATGATTTCTGTATTACAACCAATCAGAGACGTGTTTCACGAAATAATTATCAACGTTAGGATTATCATATATTAAGCAAAGCTCCTCCTTTTTAATATTCTGAACAGGTCTGACCGTTATTTTGCAGTGACTGAGCCTATAACAAATACGGCTACCAGATTGTATATAATAGTGCTTACATGTCAACATTTGTAGCAATTGATTATACCACCAAAAAAAGAAACCACTGTTTGCACTTTCTTAAATGTATACGACATCAAAAATGAATTAATATACAGATTGATGTGTTTCATTTTTCTCCACTAGAGAGCATTCTTACAATATTGCGTTCCTTTGGCAATAAATAGTATGATCTGGTTGCAGTGATAAACAAAAGAAGCAGTAGAAGCGTAGGCTACCTATCGTTTCTCATAGTTTTCAAACATCACCGTTTACTTTAAATATAAAAATATTTTTAAATAACTGTAGTTAAATAATGATTTGTGAGTAAACAGCTTTATTTTATTCGTTAAATAGTCCTAACAAATGCCACTCTTGATTTCCAAATTCTCTAGATAAATTCACTCCTCACTTCGTGAGTCGTGAATTTATCGATAATTTGGAAATCACTCGTGGCATTACTTATGATAATTTCCATCGAATATAAAAATTAAAATACTTAATATATATATATATATTAAATAAATAAAGTAACTTCTTATTATTATTATTAAGTATGGGTAAATATCCAGCTTTAAGATTCATCTGTTCACCAACAGATGGAGAGTAAGAAGCAATGCTCCTGGACAACAGAACACCATTCGTGAAATTATTGATGATGAAACCACCTAGTTTTGGAAATGTATATTAATGGTTATCTTCTCCCAAATATATAATTTCAAAATTATATATATATATTCAGAAGAACAAATTTAGATCCATGAATTTCAAAATTCCCAATGAACAGGACCTGATCTCTAAGTTCATCAAATCAAGCAGATGGCAATGTTACTGATGGAGATTTCAACACAAATCCGGTAATCATGTCGGTTGAAAATGAGAGAGATGGTTCTCTTGAAAACTGCAGTTTTCATGTGTAAGAAAACATAAACTATGAAGTAAGATATAAAAATGACTCATTACTTTATGAAGGCAGTCGTGTTTATGTGAGTTCTGCACAACTACATCATAATGATTTTAGAAAGCCAATCGTCTCCAACTATCGTACGTTAAACGAGGTGGAATCTGTACTTCCATTATATGTCGTACATACCTGATCAACATTAGTTTGTGCCGTGAGCTATAATTAACTAGGTATGCAGCACATACATAGAAAATTAAATATTCTCTTTAAAATAATAGCATGTATGATTTATAAAAACTACACCTACTTACTACTTATATAAACTAATAATTTGTCTCAATTTATGCTACAACTTGGTTTAAATTTCAGTACTGTGACTTTACTGAAAGTAAGTGTTATGCCTACACTAGGGCCTAACTGCCATAAAAATAAAATACTATAAAAAGCCGATAAAGGATAGACACATATACATGTGTATTATACCAAAAAATAGGGCATAAATATTCACCCTTTAAATGCGGATTGAAGTCTCAATCAAAATATACATAAGTGTTTTATAGATAAAAAACTAGGGAAAAAATTATTATAAAATGACTATTTCACATCAATATATTTTTCAATCAATGAAGACACACTTACGAAATCTTATATAATATCAAAAACAACTTATTAGTTTCAACCAAATAGGAAATTCTTACAAAAACTTATATAACCCAAACACATTAGGATAAGAAGTTAAAAACACTTATATAACATGGCCATGTCATACTAGGAATATTACTACAGATGGGGCAAGAAAATAGGGTTTCCATTAGTTTTAGGGAATGGTGAAAGGTAAAGATAATCATATAAAAGCCGGGATTTTTAGTGGAAAAAAGCAGATCGGCGGTGGGACCGAGCGCGGTCCCCCAGCAGGGGAGGCAGCTTTACATTGGTAATATGAATCTTTTTATCATTCTTTAATGGTCATTTTCAGACACAGAATTAAGTAAAGGACCAAATGGTCCAAAGAACTTAGAATAATGAACAAAGTTGAATATTTTAAATGTTTGTTTTCTCTCTCTGAATTTTAACACTTTAGCATTTTGACGTTTAACAATGTGGCAATTTCAGCTGATTCTAATAAATTGTTTTATATGTTGTTGATCTGATATTTCTTTATGTTTGGATTTATTTTAATAAATAATGTTAATTTTTCGTTTACTGTGTTTTAACATGTTTAAATGTGGAACTCATCCTCCAAAACCAAGGCCAACCGCTCGGGCCAAAGTCCACTTAAACAATAGTGAACTTAACGCTATCATTACGGTGGGGCTTAACTGACTCTGCGCGTAATAGTAAGTTATTTCATCCAATCACAGTAAAGCACACACTGTTATTTACATGATACATCTGCACCTGTCGGCCGCAGTGGTTTTATTTCTTGCCTCTGGTCCCAAGGGTCATGGATTTAAACCTGGCCAGGGCCAATGAATTTTTCAGGTTCAAAAAATCCAAGGAACAAGTCCTCCGGGAGGGACTTTAAGCTGCAGGTCCCGAGTCTGAAGATTTTCAGGCTTGTCAAAGAATCTTAAGCCTGGAAAAAAAAAAAACGCTTCTAAACAAAATTAACACGAAGTGATATCTTAGTTTATCTACCAAGTGATACCTTAGTTGCCTACTACAAGTCTCATTGGGTAATATGCCAACCACATATCATTCATGACAACTGTAGGGAAATAAATGTAACTAAATTAGCTTGGTACAGAAACTCCTAACAAAGGAGAGGGTATGGCTAGAGTCTTAAAGGGTCGTAAAGCCAATAAGTACAACTATTCTCTTCATCTGATGTTTACATATCGAGGACGGACATACAAGTATGCATCAAAGTGGTATAAAGCATCAGAACTTGTAAACATATTTCATTCTTACCCTTCAAGGATTCTAAATTCCAATCTCTGCTCATAATACTGATGCAGTAAACATTAGTGAGTTGGTAATGCAAATAAATTATGATAATTAATTTGTGTGTAAAATTCTTAGAATTTTTTTTGAACCAAAGAGAGACAAACTAACAGGTGAATGGAAAAGACTATATAACAGTGAATTACATGATCTTTATGAGAAACCAGGTGTAATAAGAACAGTTAAATCTCGTAGACAGTGATAGGAATGAAATGTGGCACAAATGGGGAATGAAATAAGGGCATGGAGACTCCTAGTAGGAAAACCAGATGGAAAATGCCCAGTAGGTAGGCCAAGAATGAGGAGGGAGAATAACATTAATCATGATTTGAGGGAGGTCAATAAACAGGGATCTATATATTAAATTTGGGAATTTTTAACATTATGAGGTTCAAATTCATAAGAATTTAATTAATCATGATTACTTCATACCTCATACTTCTATATTTCTTTATTAAATACAGCACTGCAGTATCGGCAATTTCTTATCACCATCATCAGCTGTTTTCACAATTGTTGGTTGGTATCTAATGTCGAGCACTTGATAATGAAATCATTCGCTCTCTTGCACTCCAATATTTAGCAGAAAGGCTGGTCTCTTCTACAAAAGCTGGACAACGGAGGAGATGGTTTCTTTCCATATCTTCATTTAAATTGCAAAAAGGGCATTTAGGTGAATCTGTTATGCCAATTCTGTGCAGGTGTTTATTCAAGCAGTCATGTCCTGTTAGCAGTCTGAATGTTGCTACTGCAGATTTTCTTTGTAATGTAGTAATGTCATAAGCTTGTAGATTTTCCCATTCCTTTCCAGATGTTTTGGTGGTGTATTCTCCTCTAAGTTTATTGATGTATTTATTTGAGATAATTCTTTTGATAGAGTGAAAGGAAACTGGAGTAGAAGTTGGGTTTGAAACAATTTTGCTACCCTTCTTGGCTAGAAAATCGGCTATTTCATTGCCTGTCACTCCACAATGGCCGGAATCCATTGAAGTACAACTTTTTTATGTAGACGGGATAACTGTTTTATCATTTTGTGACATTCGATAATTTTGATGCTTTTGGGTGTTGTGTCTCGTGTTATAGCGAGAATGGCTGCTTTGGAGTCACATAGAATTACAACTTTTGTAAATTTTTGGATGTGATATAAAAGATTTTGTAAACTTAAGAAAATTGCTAGAATTTCGCCATCAAAGTTTGTTGAATTTGTGTTTAGTTTACGATAAAAGGAAAAAGTGGACATACTGCACCAGCACCAATGCCACCATCATTTGGTAGGCTGGAGCCATCTGTAAAAATATGTATCCATTCAGGAGCTGGGTATCTTAGATTTATTATTTCCAGTGACATTTGTTTTAAAATATATGGAGGAGTTTCAGATTTCTTGATGTCTTCTGTTAAATGAAGGTTATATTCAATTTCCAAAAAATTCTAGAGGGTTGTTTCTCATCTGCATATTTTCTTTTGAATGTGGAAGTTGCAATTTCTGTTTGATTTCTTGTACAATGCTTAAGAAGCTTTGCTGAGATTTTAAACACACTTGTGGTTTTCTTTGGGTCCAGTTATTATGGGGTAGCCTTAAAAATTTTTCATACCGTGTGATTGCTGTTTTCTCAATTTCAAATGCTATGTTTGGGTTATTTGTTAAGATTTGCATGGCAGTGATTGGTGTCGTTTTAACGGCTCCTGTTATCAGGTGGAGGATTTGGTTCTGCAATTTATTAAGTTTTTCCACTTTAGTAGTTACTAGGAATTCTTCACAATAATGAAGTACAGGTTTTATGTACATTTGGTAGAAGGTGTTTAGGGTTTGTGTGTTGCAATCCCACTTTTTCCCTGCTAATCGTTTTAATAATGGTAACCTTGTTTCTATCTTTTTTCACAATTGTAAATTTTCAACAAAAGTCAAAACTGACAATCATGAAAACAGCTGATGATGGTGATAAGAAATTGCCGATACTGCAGTGCTGTATTTAAAGAAATATAGAAGTATGAGGTATGAAATAATCACAAACAGGGATCTATTGTTTATTTTTATCTATTCTTTTAAATATTAAATATACAGGGGATGTCTGGAAAATGTTGACTCAGGTTAGGGATGTTTAGAGAGCTGATGACTGTGCAGCCTTGAACCTATGGATTTGATAATAGTGAGTCAGTCAGTTAACTAATTTGTGTATTCTATAAATTTAATTTTGAAGTAATACAGTTATGCCCTCTGCAGCAATTTTATACAAAAGTTCTCTGGACTTGAAAGAGTTAAAAAGTAAAAGAACTGCTTTTCACAGGTTTTGTTTTTTAGGGAATACTAAAGAAAAGGATAACAAATAAGAATAAGTACCTGTATTCGTTGAATAGAGACACAAACCTCAGAGAGTTGAGCTACTGCTCGTGGAAGATAATCAGTCATTGCTTTGATCAGTATATTTATATATCCAATAACTACGAACATCTGAAAATAAAGTAATTTCATGATTAAATCTGAAATCGTAATAAATAAATAAATAACATTGAGTCAGATGATAACATTATATTTGGGAAGTCCCAGCTTCAAACCCTGGTGTCAATTAACCTGTGGTTTTTTCTTGTTTTCATTGTGGTGAATTTGCTATGCCAAATCTATATAGCTGTTTATTTAGACAGTCATGTCCTGTTAATAGTCTGAATTTTACCACTGAAGATTTTCTTTGTAATGTAGTAATGTTGGAATTTTGTAAATTTTCCCATCCCTTTCCAGATGATTTGGTGGTGTATTCTTCTCTAAGTTTATTGATATAATTTGATATGATTCTTTTGATAGAATGAAAGGAAACTGAAGTAGACGTTAGGTTGGAGACAATTTTGCTACCTTCTTGGATAGAAAATCAGCTTCTTCATTGCCTGTCACTCAGCAATGGGCCGGAATCCATTGAAGTACAACATTTTTTTGTAAGTGGGATAACTGTTTTATTATTTTGTGACATTCGATGATGATGTATTTGGATGTTGTTATCTCATGTTATAGCAAGGATGGCCACTTTGGAGACATATAGAATTACAACTTTTGTACTCCAATATGAATATAATAAATATTAAATAATTTATGTTGAGTTGTTTTTGACTCACCTCATACTTCTTAACTCCCTTGCAGACCCAGGTTTCATCAATGCATTTGTGACATTCTCAATGCTGTATCAAGTTCACAACTGACATCCAACGGCCTCCTTTTCTGCAGGCTGACTTCCATACCATCTGATGAACTTCCAAATCAATCCCCTCTCCTTTTCACCAGGTATTTCAAAATTCATAGTTATGTTTTTATTCTTGCATATGAAATTTTTTTCCCAAATTGTGAGTTCCTTCGGTTTTTCCAATTGTTTAAGTAATTTTGTTTTGGTTTATATTCTGTGTTTTTCTGACCAGGCATGTGCAGCTATTGCATATTTTTCTGTTTCTCCATTTTTAACATTTCTGAGGTGTTCCTTTAATCTTGTATTTAAATTCCTTTTTGTTTTTCCTATGTATATCCTTTCACAATCTTTACAATTAATTTGATAAATTCCCGATTTTTGGTGGTCTTCAATCTTTTCATTTTTGTTGGTTTTTATTAAATTACCTAAACTGTAATCGTTTTTCGGTGCTAATTTAATGTTGAATTTGTTAAAGATTTTTTAAACTTGTTAAATAATAAAGGGTGGTATGTGAATTTCCTGAATTTTTTACCAATTTCTTTATCTGTCCGAAGAGCACTTTCATTAATCATTTTTTGTTTCTTGAATTTATTTATTTTCTTGTGTATCATCTTTTCTTGAAATCTATTATCCTTTGCAATTTTTAAAATGTGTTTTTTCTCTTTATTGTAATTTTCTTTGCTTATGGGAACGTTCACAAGTCTGTGTGTTAAACTGTTAAATACTGCCTGTTTGTGCAAAAAATGGTTAAATCCAGTTGCTTTTATATAATTATCAATGTGAGTTTCTTTCCTGTAGATTCCAAATTCTATTTTCTTTTTTTCTTCATTCCTGATCAATTTAAGGTCTAAAAATGGTATTTCCTGATTATTTTCTACTTCCATTGTAAATTTGATTGTTTTATTTTGAGTATTTAACAGTTTAATGGGATCTTCTAATTGTTTCTGTTTTACTATTGCTATGATATCATCTACATATCTTCTCCAAAATTTAAACATCAAAGGGTATGCTTTGATTACTTGACATTCAAAGTTCCCCATAAACATATTTGCCAAGAATGGTGATAATGAATTTCCCATTGCATTCCCATTCCCATTCTTTGTCTAAAGTACTTTCCTCTAAAAGTGAAAAACATTTGATTTAAGCATAATTTTGTTAATTCTATGTATTCTTTAACGCTATCATCATCTACTTTGTTTTCTTTCAGCCATTTTTCTAAAATTTTCAAAGTTTTGTCCGTCGGGATGTTTGAGAACAATGAAGCGACGTCAAAAACATAACTATGAATTTTGAAATACCCGGTTATAAGAAGTGAGGATTGATTTGGAAGTTTGTCGGTCAGCCATCAGATGGCATGGAGGTCAGTATGCAGGACAGGAGGCTGTTAAGACGTCAGTTGTGAAAGTGATACAGCATTGAGAATGTCACAAATGCAGTGATGAAACCTGCATCTGCAAGGGAGTTGAGAAATATGAGGTGAGTCAAAAACAACTCAACATAAATTAAAGAAACCTCACAGTGTTATTTCCTACCTACATAACTTAAACATTAAATAAATAAATAAAAAATAATAATATTGTTAAACCATTAAAAACAAAGATTTAAATTAAAATTTTTATACCTCACCTCATATCCAGTATTCTAATCCGGTTTCAAAGCTTAGGCAGCTTCATTTTCAGTCGACAAGAAATTACTGAAGATGAAGCTGCTGAAGCTTTGAAACCGATATAATAAGAAGACTGAATATGAGGTTAGTTATAAAACATTTTAACTTAAATCTTAAATTAAACCTCATAGTGATTTTTTCCTATAAAAGTTCAACATTAAAAAGAAGTTCTTACTTTTTCAGCTGTTATATTGTTTCCAACTGCAGCATAAGTAACTATGCTCACAAATATTGCAATCTTAGCCGAGAACTTCTGAAATGATAACAGTGAACCACGTACATAACAGGCAGATCTAACAGCACGAATTTCACGTCTGGAATCATTAATATAATATCACATACACAATTAAAAATTTCAATAATTTCAATATGAAAATATTATAAAACATGGTTTTCTTTATGAATACTCAAGGGGTGTCATAGTAAGTCAACAATCTCTACATTAACAAAAAAAATTACTACAAACAAAAAAGATTCTATTCTGCTGCAGTTTGTATATCATGGTTATGTAGTGCAACACATAAAGTTGATACCCTTTTATGTGTGAGACCTCAATGACAGATTTATAAAGTAGTATTTAACTTTGTTATTTAGAAAATATCAAATACAACATTCAGTGTATAATTTTAACAATTATAATATGAAAATAATACAGAAAAAACAAAAGTAATGGCATTTCATGGAAAGTACCCCATACATAACAAAATTTCTATAGATTAAAAAAAATACTGGAAAGAGTAAATCATTTACCTATCTTGGATATATTAACACATTTGGATGAAGTAGACATATCAAATAAAATTATTAATTTTAATAAAACCATGGGAAATAACAAATTCGGTAATGAAACATACACTAGTTCAGAGAGATACCAGAGTACTGTTACACAAAACCTTAGCAAGATCTGTACTTTGCTATGTCAAAGTGAGGCATGGACTTTAAGGAGAGGAGAGCAGGATAATTTCTAGCGAAATGAGATTCATGAAATATACAGCAGAGCACACCAAGTAGGATTACAAATGCAAAATGTCTTGAAGGAACTACATTTAGAACCAGTCATTAAGTACATACAACAATACCAGAACAACTGGATGAAACATTTGCGACAAAATTGGAATAATAAAACAAAATTGACATTTGAAAATAACACAATCATAATATGATACTATAAATATCGGTATGCTATTGGTAGCTTAGAGATGCTTGTGTCTGCTATGGAAAAATAAAAGGAGGTTGAAGAGTTATAGTGAATATACGTAGACTGACACCAGTTCTGTTCATACCAATATATATATATATGTATATATAATCTATTAAAACTGTAATTTTGAGAAAAACAAATTAAAATATGTTTTCAATATTATTCTAAATTCTTACTTTCGAGCAAGTGCCACAAGATGAGCAAAGGGTTTTTCCCAGGCATACATCTTAATCACTTGAATTCCAACAATTATTTCATTCATGAATCTGATACGTTCATCTGTTCGCTTGGCCGTCTGAAGTCGATAATGAGATAACATCTTACCAAAACCAGCTGTAATATTAAAAAAAAATTAATAATTAGCCTGTCCTCTTTAATATAATAATGCATAACATTTATACAAACTCTGAAAGCAATAATTACATTCAATAAGTGAAACCTCTGAGAAATACATTAGTAAATGGGAACAAATGATTAACGAAAATAAGGGAAATTTTGAAGAATTCAAAAACCAAGAAACAATTATTAAAAACAGGAATGAGGTGCAGAAAAAAAATTAAACATAGACTCAACTCTGGAAATACATGCTATTATGCATTACAAGGGCTCTGGTCATCCTACTTTTCTAAAAAAAGTTAAACCAATAATATATATAAAATGGAAATTTTTTGTTACATTATATGGAAAAATGTCCTTACTTTAAGAGAGGAGAAAAATATTGACATTTGAGGATAAAGTGGTTAAGATTTTTTTTGGACCAAAAGAAGAACAGACAAGGAAATGGAGAGAACCGAGTAACTGTGAGCTATTTGATCATTATGGGAAATCTGATGCAATAAGTACAGTTAAGGCTTGTAGACTATGATGGCGAGGACATATGGTACAATAGTGAATGGAAGAATGGTATGGAAAGTTCATGCAGGAAAATCAGAGGGAAATTTCCAGGAGAAAGGCCAAGAATGTGGTGGTAAAAAACATTAACCATAATTTGAGGACAGTGATATATAGGGGATTAAAAGAAAACAACTCAGGATAGGAATGTGTGTTTGCTTATAAACATGCAAACATGAATCTCTAGTGATGGATAAATCATATTTGAAGAGAAAAATTATACGCTTAGACTGGGGTTTGAACCCAGGACCTTTTGCACTCTAGGCGAATGCTCTACCAAGTGAGCTATCCAAACAACTCCAATCTAAACACAAATCTTTCTCTTATATACGCTGTTAACTGCAAGATAGAAACAAAGACTTCATAGCATTTGGTGAGCGGGAATTAAAAGCGTATATAAGAGAAAGATTTGCATTTAGATTGGAGTTGCTCAGATAGCTCACTTGGTAGAGCATTCACCTAGAATGCAAAAGGTCCTGGCTTCAAACCCCTGTCTGAGCATATAATTTTTCTCTTCAAGTATAATTTATCCATCATTGAGACGTATGAAATGAATAATAAAAGCATCAAATGAATCTCCAGGTTAATAGTGAGTGAGTTAGTTATAAATTAAATACTTGTCTGCTGTCTCTATTATTTTAACCTAGGAATTTCAGAGTTCCATGCCATAGTCAAGTTGTTTAAGGCATCACGCTTTGGCACAGAGCTATGTGACATGGTGCTTCAAGTCACCATGGGGATAGAAAATTTCTCATGGAATTTTGGCCAGTAGGGGACCAGTGCCACCCAGCATTGTGAGGAATTTGGGTACATACAATTTGTAGTGGCTTGAGGTTGAGTAAACCAGCTATAGGCATCGGAATTTGATGCACTGACCACATGTCACCCATATCCTGATTGGATGATCATCCATCTCTGTAAATGACACATGTGGATTTGAGCCAGCAGCTAGTCGGTAGACCAAAGAGCCTTCTATGTCCATCTGCTATGGAGAAATTTCAGAGTCAATACCCATGCTTGAAATGTATGTATGTGTGTGTGTGAGCATATATATATATATATATATATATATATATATATATAATTAAATTTTTGACATTGAGCAATGCAAGCTTAATATGACATGATAAGAAAAATAAATGCCTGAACGGGATTTGAACCTGGACCTCTGGGTGGTACCCCAGCGTGCTATCCCAGAGGTATCCGGAGGTCCGGGTTCAAATCCCGTTCAGGCATTTATTTTTCTTATCATGTCATATATATATATATATATACACATACAGAGTGTTTCATAATAGGTATTACAAACTTCTAGAGGTTGTAGAGGGGACTGAGTAGATAAAGATTTGACAAGGAACCCATGTCTGGAAATGTACCTTTTCAATATAAAATAGGTTTGAAGATCAAAACATAATGGGCTGATATTGTGTGTCTTGTGTTTCAGAACGTATTATAGACTTCTAGGGTTGTACTACAAGTGTGGTTCCATGTAAGGACCCTGTTGGTCTTTGCACTAAGTGACCTGCAATGCATGTTTTCATACACACGCCCCATCTGCTGCCAACAGAATTTATTCAAAGAAAATCTTCCTCCAACTCAAAGGGTGTAGTACAATCCCTAGAAGTGTGTAATACTTATTCTAAAACACAAGACACATGAAATCAGCCCATTGTGTTTCAATCTTCAAACTTATTTTACACTGGAATGGTACATTTATGGACATGGGTTCCTTAATTGTATCTATTAAGTCCCCTCTCCAACCTCTAGAAGTCTGTAATACTTATTCTGAAACACTCTGTATGTACGTGTGTATGTGTATATATATATATATATACACACACCATGTCCCATTCAAACCACCTACATTTTAATTATCATATATCTCGGCAGATAAGGTGACCTTTAGATAAGACGAGGTATAGATTTTTGTCAAAGTTTTATAGTTTTAGCATATATCTGTCCTATAAGATGACCCCCAAACTACCAACGGCCTATGAATTTAGTTTAGATCAGCGATCATTACTAGCTTATTGTATAGCGTATACAAAATTACCGTATTCATAATTTTTCAAATTCAATTTTTGTTATATATTGTTAATATTTTAACCCCTCATTATGATAAATAAATACATTTTATTTTCATTCAACCAGCAACATTGCTACACTTTCGAGAAGTTGTACTAGTACAAGAGATGAGACCTGTGCATGGAAGGCAGTAGAGGGGAAAGGAGATTGTTATGATAAAGAAGGAAGACTTGTCGCATGAGAAATTTCTTGTTATGTTACCATTAAAAACCCAAAGATACAAGTTATCTGCATATTTAAATGTTATACAGTACCCTTTGCATCATGCATAGTAATAATAGCACTATATCAATAATTCAAAGAAAAAACGGAATATAAGCAATAATGTCCATGCTTATTTACTACACAAAACAGACTGCAAAAGAAGTGAATAACCGGATGTTTTCAGGACTGGTTTGATAGTAGCTGTACTCACGGGGATTCACTAAATCTCTAACAGTCTCTTCCCTCCCCCCCCACATGTCAACTGATTGGTTTGTCACTGCGCATCATTACAAATCGGTGGTTTATCGTTGGTTACGACGGCCATTTTGAATAACTGCTGTAACCAGAGTGGTCATTACAGGAAATAGTCCTACTCTTTTTTTACTATTTACGGGTAAATTAAAAAGTAATAAATACCGCTCGCACCTAAAAACATTCAAAATAACATTTTATGAATATTTAACGCATTTAAGTAGTGTGAAAGTGAGTAAATATATTTTGAGTCTAGTAAACCGGCACCCAAATTTCAAACTAATTTTTTTGTGTCTGACCCTGGATTTTGGGGGCTTTTTTTATGGTTCAACTATCATCTTATCTGTCAAGATATATGGTAATCATAACTCGCAAAGTATGCAGAATTATGAAATGAGATTGGTATTAAAAGAAAGAGAAACTCAAAGAATTTTGTTGTCATTGTAGCAGTTAATTCATCTGTCGTATGTTGGACAATAATGACATAAAACAAATGGCAACTCCTCAGCAACGAGCACAAACTGTTTTCTGGTATGCAGAGACAAAGTCAATAATTACAGTGCAAAGAAATTACCGGAGAGAATATGGAGGAAATGCACCTGATGGGAAGACCATTGAGGTATGGCTTGAGAAGTTTCTGGCGACTGGAAGCATTAAAAAAATCAGGAGGTGCTCGTATACTTGTTTCAGAAGAAAAGATTGAAGAAATTAGAGCAGGATTTCAGAGAAGTCCACAAAATCAATTCACCAAGCTTCCTGGCAGTTCAATGTGGCGAGATCAACTGTGCATCGAATGTTTCATAAGCAGCTTCGTTTGTACCCCTACAAGGTGCAAATTGTTCAACAAATAAAGCCAGATGACAGGCCACGACGACAGGCATTTACTATTGAAATGCTGGATCGTATTGACAAGGACCCTCAATTTCTTGGAAACGTCTTGTTTTCTGACGAGGCAACGTTCCATATATCAGGATCTGTTAATCGGCACAATGTAAGGATCTGGGATACTCAAAATCCATACGTGTACCCTGAACACATCTGGGATAGCCTAAAATAAACGTCTGGTGCAGCCTGATGAAGAACAGGATTATAGGTCCTTTTTTCTTCCATGAGAAGTCAATAACTGGCCTGGTATACCAAGACATATTGGAATAGTTTTTGTACCCCAGGTAGGTGATCTGCAACCCCAAGTAACCTTTCAGCAAGATGGAGCCCCACCATACTGGAGCCTGGATGTTTGGAATTCACTGAAAGAATCCTTCGCAGATAGGTGGATTGAACGCGGCGGACCAATATGCTGGCCACTACATTCGCCAGACATCACTCCACAGAACTTCTTCCTCTGGGGGTATGTAAAAGACCGTGTGTTTGCGACTCCAGTACAAGATCTTCATGATTTACGAACCCGTATCCTTGACTCAATTGCAACAGTACCAATGGACATGTTTGACAGAACGTGGCAAGAAATCGAATGCAGACTTGATATTGTTCATGCTATTAATTGTACACATATAGACATGTTTTAATGTGTGGTAATAAAAATTCTTTGAGTTTCTGTTTTGTTTAATACTGGCCTCATTTCATAATTCCACATACTTTGTTAGTTATGATAATTAAAAAGTGAAAGGTTTGAATGGGACACCCTGTATATATATATATATATATATATATATATATATATATATATATAATAACAATAAGGAAAGGTTTCTTTGTCATACTTATATCCACAAAAAATTATACATACACATACACACACATATATATACATATATATATATGCCCTTTGTACTGAAATATTTAAATACAAACTAATATATTGTTGTAAAATTTGTATTTTTTCTGAAATTGGTCAACCATTAAGTGGATTAAAGGAAAAGTACAAATAATTATTACATTTAATTGGATAACAAGAATAAGAAAAGCATACAATTACAATTTTAGTAGCTATTAAATGCAATATAATATTATCATGCAGAAAAATGTACATGCCAAATATGTGAGAAATAGGTGTCTTCCTTAAACACTACTGCATTTTCAGCAAATTCAGGAATGTAGCTACAGAGTTGTACCATGAAATTACATTTTAACTTTTTTCTTTTCAAATCTTCATTGATACCTACTAGGCTCCAAAAAATATATAAAAAAACATGTTTGTATGTGGTGTGTATCTGTTAATGCTAAAGTAACTATAATTTTAATCTTTTTCACAACTAAACTTGGTATATACCAATCAATTAAGAAAATTACTTTTGAAAAGGAAAATTAACGCTTGAACCAGGACTTGAACCCTGGACCTCTTGTTCCCCGTACAAGTTTGCCATCCATTACACTATTCAACCTATGATACAAACAATGTTTTATTATTCATTTCATACATCTCAATGACGGAAAATCATATTTGAAGAGAAAAATTATACATTTAAAAACATCGAAAGAAGCCGTACTGGCATTATAATGTAATATAAAAATTCCCAAATGAATGTTTTATTAATAGAGAAACCGCCATTTGCAAAGACAGAAATAAAGGATTCATAGCATTTAGTGCGCGGGAATTAACAAAGAAAAATTTGTATTTAGATCAGAACTTGCTCAGATAGCTCAGTCAGAAGAGTATTGGCCCGGAAAGCCAAAGGTCCTGTGTTCAAGCCCCGGTCTAAGCATATAATTTTTCTCTTCAAATATGATACAAACGTTAACTCATATACAATTCTCAAATCGTCCGAAGGCAGATAGATGTCACTACCAATGGCCAATGGTCGACTTCTATTGAAGTATTTTTAATCACAATTTTACACTACCTTCTTAAGCAGTAAAGCTTAATATTTCGTACACGAATCTCAAATCATCTGAATGCAGATAAACGTCGCTATCAATGGCCGACGGCCGGCTTTTATTGAAGTATTTTTAATCAGAATTTTACACTCCTTTGGTCACAATTTTAATTTTTTTCAACATTTAACATTTGAATAAATTGATTAAGGTTTAGTTGTTAAACAGCAAATCTAATCATTAGTAGTGGGAGTTATAAGACAAAAATTAAAATTTTATTGGAAACATTTTTTCAACACTCTAGCAGCCACAATGCATGTTTTCTTGTAACAAAACTTGGTGTATGTATGATATAA
>JASPKZ010004460.1:0-50945 GCA_030220185.1 Diploptera punctata
ACATCACCTTAGTCAAATCGGAGCAAGTTCGCTCTAAATATCTAAGAACCTAGTGATATTTTAATTAAATAATAAGTTGAAAGCACAAAATAGCATATTCGTAAATAGTTATCTTGCTCATTGTCACCAGTTGGGTCCGGATGATGTCTGTTCTCACACCATATGGCGTGGGTATCTGTCACATTTTTCCCGCACACTCGACTTACACTCGTTCGTCGGTTGGTGATATGTCGGTCTACACATTTGAAGTGGAAACCGTGCGTATCTAGCTGTCACCGCGGTCGAGGGTCATTACGGGGTTCCATCCAGTCTCTAGTGATATTTTAAGAATTAAATAATCTCTGCATCATGTAATTAAAAATTGTGCAGTAATAATAAATTTTGTATTAATATAATTCTCTATGCGAGTTTAGAATCGCATAAAGAGGTTGGGATTGGATTGATCAATATTAACAATGAATCAATTATCATCATCATCATCATAGTACATTCACGGAATTTTGGCCATTTGTTGACCTGTTTCGGCCCTCAAGAGAAACACCATCCAAAAGTCTTTTGACGTGACGTCCTGGTCTTCTCCTTCCTCAGGTTGATATCTAACATTCGTTTGGGTACTCTGTGATCTTCACTTGATGAAACATGATGCATCCATCTTGACTTTTATTTTTTATTTAGTTATTCTACTGCATGCTCCATTACGTGGAGGTAATTACTACATGCATTGTGGGTTCTTATTATACAACTATAAAATTAAACAGTGTTTACAATTAATCTTACTTAAAGCTAGATGGTTTAACTATATACAATCAATTGTTCTATGTTTTACTTACCTAAAGTGTATCAAATTTATTGTATTGAAAATTTTGAAAATTCCTTAGTGTAATTGTTAATGCGTTCATTTTTCTTCCTTGGCCAATCTGGTTCTTATAACTATTGATTCAGTTTATTCTCTGTTCCTTATCTAGTAATTTGCATTCCTGTAATATGGTGGTTTTATCTTTGCACTTTATCACAGCAGGGACAATTTGGGTTTTTTATTATTTTGAATCTATCTAGATAGGATCTAATGTTCCCATGACATGTTTAACCTTATAGTTACTTTATATGTCAGGTTGAGTTTTTAATTTTAGCTGTCGTGTATTGTTGGGAAGAAAGACTGGTTACTGGCCCTTAGTGGTTTTTCCCCATTCATTTTGCCACTTTTGTACACTTGTTTTGCACAGTTCAGTGATCACTACACTTTTGGAATCTTCTTGTAGCTCTCCTCTAGGTCTCTGCTCGCTGCGGCTTCTTTAGCTAATTGGTCCGCCAACTCCATTTCCCTTGGATCCCGATGTGGGCCTTCACCCATTTGAAGTTTCTTATCCAGTTGTCCCGCTGCATAGATGATACTTGTCGTCTGATTTCTTCAATCAATTATGAATGAATTTTGTGATTTCTTAGTGAGTCTCATGTGATGGGACTGTCTGTCTACACGGTCGCTGTTCTCCCTTCCCGCTCCATGTTTCCAAGGATTGCAGAGCTTTATCGTATGCTGGCTGTTCGGCTGGTTGTTGGTGCATTTTCATTTAGTTTGTATTTACATGTTTTTGTTAGAGTTTTGTCTTTATATATCGCCACCCCTTCTCCTACTCCTTCATTGCTCTTGCTTCCGTCTGTATATATCTGAATGTTGCTGTCGGTTGTATTCATTTTCTGTGCTTACTTTAATGGTCAATGCAGGGTTTTGGCCAATATTTCGGTTCCATATTGTTGTCGACGAGCTATTTTTCTACTCCGATCTTCCTTGTATATTGATAGAGAGTTATTCCTGCCTCTTCAATTTTGATTGTTATTGGTATTTGTGGTGTTATTACACAGAGTGCTTCATTTGATACGGTTCTATAAGATTTTGCTATCCTTAGTAGTACAAGTCTTTGCACTCTGATCAGTTTGTTTCTATAAAATTGCTTTTTCTAACACTCTTTGCCAAACCGGGGAACCATACAGTAGGAGAGGTAAAATTCCGCCTATGTACACAGTTTTCAGTGCCATCTTGACTTATAATCAGAAATGTTGTTTTCTAAAGGTTCCATGTGTAATTCTTCTAAGATGTCTTAATTTTTTTGTGATCTAGTAGTGTGTATCCTGCACTCCTCCGAAGGTATCTCATTTCAGCAGATCTAAGTCTCTGTATATCCTGTTTCAACGTCCATACTTCGCTACCATACAAAATAGTTGGAAGAGCCAGTGTTTTATGCACTTTTAATCTTGAATGCTTTTGGACTAATTGTGGCTTGAAGATAGAATTTATTAACCCTAAAATTCTTAAAAATTTAGATATTTTGCATTACATCCTTTTCTTCTTCATATGAGATATTGCATCCTAGATATGTAAAATTATTCACCTGCTCCAAAATTTTATTTTCCAGTACAATTTTACTTCTGACTGTATCTACACCTTGAAATGCCATAATTTTTGTTTTTTCTGTAGATATCTTCAAACCATATTTCTTCTGTAATTTTTTAAGTTCATACAGACGATTCTGTAGATTATCTTCTGAATTTGCTATTATCATTTGGTCATCTGTTTAATTTTCTATTTTCTAATATTCTTATTCTAAATTTATATGTCTTGTTCCAGCAACATATTACTTCATTGATATAAATTGCAAACAGTGTTGGGGATAGGGGGCAGCCTTGTCTCACACCACGATTTATAATTCCTTCTTCACAAAATCTGTTATTTAATTTACAATATTAATATCTTATATTTAATAAACCTCTGCATCAGCTGAAAAAGTAATTTAATTCTTCTTCTTCTTCTTTTCCAGGATTAGGTCAATGCGACCTGTTTCGGTCTGAAATCCACCGTTTCTTTGGCCGTCCCAAATATCTTTTTCCATGCATTAATTAATTCAGGTACAGTGTACCGAAACAACTGTCACTGAATTATATAATAAATATGAAAATCAAATAAAACTACGTTTTATTTTTATTTAATTAATAAATATGGATTTTCATCAAGTAAACACCAACTCAATTGATTATTTTTCCATGCAGTTTGTTGATGATTTTGGGAAATCTTGTATTGTCCATTCTGTCTGAACGTTCTTACCATCGGTATTTGTGCTCTTCTAGTTTATTGAATATTGAAAATATCTCCAGTCCATTTCTTATTGACTCATTATGTAATCTATCCATGCGTGTACATCCTTTTACGGATCTTAAAAAAATTATTTCAGTGGCTTGAATGTGTGAGATTTTTTGTAAGTATCCAAAATTCAGATCCATATCAGGAACAGCCATAATTTTATAAAAACTGAGTTGAGTTTCTCTTCGAGTCTTTGGAAGGGTTCTTCTTATGGTGCCGTACATCATTTTATACTGTACCTGTTAATTTATTATGTACTTCCTAATACCCGGCGTGCGCTTGTCTACGCGTAGATAAATTAAAATCAATATGCTATTATGTTTAGTTGAATAAGTAAGAGGAAGAATAATTACAAATTTATATTTTTAGATACCCCGTGCTGATTACTCGGCGTTGCCCAGGAATCTACTTATCCCGATCTTTTGACATTAATGAGCTGAAAGACAAATTTCGTTATTGTGAGTTATCCGTAAAATAATGACCCGCATGTGCTGCTATGCTTGCACAGGAATCTACGTACTTGTCTCGATCTTCTTGACATCAATGAAAAACAAGGATAGTTATTGTGAGTTATCCGTAAGAGATAAACCATATGCTGTCGCGGACTTTTTTGTAGAGCTTTTTGAGATATTCAATTATGTGCATATTCAGTTGTGTGTATTTGTTATATTTAAGGCAGCGTAAGTCATTTAAGCGTCCAAAAAGCCATTTTTTTCACGTTTTCCACTACAAGGGGCGATTTTTAAGGGTGTAGGAGTTGAGTATCATAACTCTCCTATAGCTTATGTTCATCCCGGGAATCTCCTGAACATTTTGCAAAAAGCCGCATCACAATGGGATCAACAGTATGGCCGCGCATAAAGTACTAACAAACAAACATTCTTTTTTATATACTAGATATCGCAATCAAAGCTATATGTTATATCTGAACCAAGATAGTTAAAGTGTGCTATCTGTTGTATTATTTCATTATTGATTACTATTTTTGCTCTGACTGGCAGTTTGCCCTGAAAAGCCATAATTTTAGTTTTTGAAGTTGAGACTTTAAGATTATAATAGGTCCACCGCTGTGGTCTCGGGGTAGCGTGCTGCCTTGTCACGCAGCGGGCCCGGGTTCGATCCCGGTCGGGACAGTTTTTCCGGGTGAGGTTTTTATCGGGGTTTTTCCTTACCCGTAAGACAAATGTCAGGAAAACTTTAAGGCCCCAACGGTCCCCGAAATCCATATGGCCATCGCATCATCATTCATTCATATTCATCTTAAGTAAAAGCTTAGGATTATGGACTCTCCTGGCTCACCATTATCATCATCAACCCTCATATCATCGGAGCAACGTAACCCCGCCTTCCAAGCGACCCAACCTCAGAAGTGGGTTACAAGTACGCCATGCCAGAGAGGAAACCAGGAATGTCGAAAGAGAAACCTGGGGTATTTGGAAAAAAAAGAAAAATTTATTATAATAGAGTGGCTAATTGATTCAACGTGTAAAAATGGCTCTTTGTAAACCCATCCTCTGACTCTTCTGTATCATTACAGAAAATCGTCTGCATTTGAATTATTCTGTAATATTCGTATTATGTCACATAGCAATACCTATCGAATTATTCCCTAAACTTCCTTTTCAATAGCCTTTATGTCACACCTTCGACTTTATAATAGGCCTATGTGACAGTGTTAGGACATTCTGATATTTTTCTCGACAAAGCTCTAGAGAACATTTTCAACTACATGAATAATTTTATTTTACTTTCTGAATCGTACAAAACGGGACAGATGTGTTAAATTATGACATTGGTATCATTTCAATGAAGCGTACTCCAAGTGATATTAAATAAATTATGAGTGGATTAAAGCTGATATGCATCGGACTTATTAGTGGATACGGTTGATGATTATTATAGAAGACATATCGATTGACAGGGCGATTTTGTAAATCAGTACGGCCATCAAATGGCGACGGAGAGAAAGCTTCTGATGAGAGGCCAGGTTGAAAACATTCACATCTAAATGGAAAAGACTGCACATGATATCAAAATATAATCAATGTCTAAACGGGGTATAAGGTTTCCAAAATATTGTGAAAACTATTTTATTCAATTTAATATCCTAAAAATGATCCAGATTTTAAAACAAAAATTAAGAATTATAATATAAGAAAATTGTTTTCTCCTCTGTTAAATATAATGTATTCAACACATTAGAAATTCATATTTAAGCACCTTTGAGGTTATGTAGGCCCTAATAAGATCTTCTTCTTCTTCTTCTTCTTCCTTTCCAGGATTAAGTCAATGGGACCTGTTCCGGTCTCAAGTCCATCGTTTCCTTGGCCGTCCCAAAGATCTTTTCCGATGTGGTTTGTAGGTGTTGATCTTCTTGGGTAATCTTATATTCCATTCTGTCTAAGTATTCTTTCCATTGGCATTTGTGCTCTTCTAGTTTATCGAGTATTGAAAATATATCCAGTTCATTTCTTTATGATTAATTGTGTAATCTATCCATGCGTGTGTACATTCCTTTTACAGTCCTTAAAAATTTCATTTCAGTGGCTTGAATGTGTGAGATAAATAAGATGCTAAATATATAATTTTTAACCTGGTAAGTCAGTGGTCCTCAACTAATTATAAAACTTCTTCAAGTTATTCTAATATGGAGGCCTTTCGAAAACATGTTTCATCTTCTGCGTTTTAACTGGAACTGATGGTGGTATATAGGTTATATAACGGATTTATGTAGTGTATTGTCCATCTGAAATGACACAGATAACCTATTTAATATTCTATTACTTAATAATGGGTGAGAGAACATATTTTTAGCGACTCACCTCATATCATTTCAAATTTCTTTGATACCGGCGGTTTCAGATAATATCTTGTCCCTAGTCAGTCATGGCTTCCACTCATGAAATTCTCTATATATATATATATATATTTAGGAAATATGCACGCAGGTGAGCATTAGGGACACACGCACCCAGACCCAAAGTGGAGATTTTTAAAATCCCCACTTACTTACTCACTTACTCACTGGCACTATCGAACCCGTAGGTTCATGGCCGCACGGACATAAGCTCTCCATACATCCCTATCCTGAGCTAATGCTTTCCAATCATTCCCTGTATAATCTACTTCCCTCAAATCATAGTTAATGTTGTTCTCCCACCTCATTCTTGGTCTACCAACTGGGCGTTTTCCTTCTGGCTTTCCTACAAGAAGTTTCCATGCACGTCTTTCATTCCCCATACGCGCAACATGTTCCTGCCCATCGCAGGTCTACGAGACTTAACTGTTCTTATTATATCTGGCTTCCTATAAAAGACCATGTAGTTCATTGTTATGTAGTCTTCTCCATTCACCTGTTGTTCATCTCTCTTTGGTCCAAAAAATTTTCCTAAGAACTTTATTCTCAAATACTTGTAATCTCCTTTCCTCCCTTAAAGTAAGAGTCCATGTTTCGCACCCATATAATATAACTGGTAGAACAATAGTTTTATACCCCGCCAGAAATCGAACCCGGGTCGCCGAAGTGGAAAGTAGGTACTCTACCGACTAGGCCACGGTAATGAATAACCAATTATGACATTACGTATCATATTTTATACAGTGCGTTGCAAACAACCATTGGTCGTTCGTCCTGCTAGAACAGTATGTTTAGCTCTAATCAAGTCCAATATTTAATACGTTATAGAAAGAGGCGCAAGTGCGAATATTTTATTCATTTTCTTGAAACACAAACTCCATGGCGCGACAGGTCTATAAGGCCCTTGAGCTACCAGCCGGCTACTGGCTTCACATCCACATGTGTTAATCAGAGATAGTGATTGACAATCCCTGACATGACTGGGAAGTGAGTTCCATGCTCTAGTCATAGATATTGTGTAAGATTCAGAATATAGACATGTCCTGTGTTGTGGTATCAAAAGTAAAGAAGAATCTTGTGATCTTGTTCCTAAGTATATCTACTCGTAATATATAAAAATCAATGTCTGTTTGTTTTTTTGTTGATTTGTTTGTTTGTATTCTATGCGCGGCCATACCGTTGATCCTATTTTCATTCGGTTTTTTGCAAAATGTTCAGGAGATTCTCGGGATGAACATAAGCTATAAGAGAGTTGGGATACTCAACTCCTACACCCTTAAAAATCTCCCTTCGTAGTTCGTGAAAAAAGTAGCTCTTTAGACGCTTAAATGGCTTACGCTGCCTAAACCATAACAAATACACAAAATTAATGTACACAGAAATGAATATCTCAAAAAGCTCTACAAAAACGTCCGCGACAGCATATGTTTATCTCTTACGGGTAATTCACAGTAACCATTTTTGTCTTTCATTGATTGCCACGAAGATCGAGACTTGTAATCTTTTTTCACGAACTACGAAGGGAGATTTTTAAGGGTGTAGGAGTTGAGTATCCCAACTCTCTTATAGCTTATGTTCATCCCGAGAATCTCCTGAATATTTATCAAAAAGCTCCATCACAACCGGATCAACGGTATGGCCGCGCATAAAGTACAAATAAACAAAGAAACAAAGAAACATTCAATTTTATATATTAGATTGTATCGAAATTCATTATTTTTTACCCTTAATTTGACGAAGCTCATTTTCTCATAAGAACTCATTCTAACTCATTCTAACTCAGGCCACAATTAAAACAACCAATGCGTACTGATGATGATAATAACAATGATAATAATAATAACAATGATAATAATAATAATAATAATAATAAATAATAATAATAATAATAAATTGGTTTACCTATTTTTATTATTATTATTTCACCATCAACATCAACAGCATGATTTAGACCATTTTAAAATATAATTCATAATTAAAAGAAATTAGATAAAAATATATAATAATATTCCAACATCATCGTAAGTCACAGCTAAATTATCTATTCACCTCTTCTATGAGCGTCCTCATAATCTCTTATTTGAAGATTTATAAGTATAAATTCTTATGGGGTAAATGGTCTTCCATTGTTAAAAAAACATATAATGAATTCAGGTATTATACTATTTTCACTTTAAGGTTGAATATGTTTGACTCCTTTCTGACGTCCTATTTTTTTTTCTCTTTACACGCTTTATATTAACTTGACCTGTATCTATCTATGTAACTGAATTTTTAACGCGATTTTCACCCACTTAAAATCATTGGATCGACTTGAAACTTTGTATACTTGTAAAAGACCCGTGACAATACAATAATTTCACATTTATTTTCTAAAATCCTGGCCAGAATCATCAGAAAATAAAAAAAAGTGTCTTTTTATCTATATAACGGAAATTTAACACGATTTTCACCCACTTAGAAACATTGGATCGACTTGAAACTTTGTGTACTTGTAAAGGATCCGTGACAATACAATAATTCCATATTTTGTTTCTAAAATCCTGGCCAAAATCATCAGAAAATCAAAAAAATGAAAAACTGGTATAATAGGTTGCGGACTAGTCGACTTTTTAGTCAATCGTTGTAAGAGCTCAGATGGTAGAGCGGTGAACTCTAATGGTATATAATTTCAGTAATCCATAGGTCGCTGGTTCAAATCCGGCTCGGAGTTTTTTTAGAAGAGTATTACTTTTAGCTCATACTACAATAGTATCGAATTTAAAGATATTTACATTTTTATCGTATTCTGTAAAAATATTAAAACTAAAAAAATAAAAAATAATTTTTAAATATTGAATATTATTAACTATTTTGGCAGAAAAGTCTGCCCCAGAGTCAGAATCTGGGTATGTAACCAGATAATAGTTTTTAAAAAACTAAAACACGGCTTTATTAGAAACCGAACTAAAAAATTGAAAAAAAAATTGTAATTTCCAACACGCTTGGGATAAATAATTTTACCATCAAAAGCGTGGGGTGCTTTTTATGATTTTTACATTTTCCTCTTAGAGACTTTACTTTTACCAATATCTGTTTATTATCAAATATATTAATTGATAAACAGCACCCCACGCTTTTGATGGTAAAATTATTTATCCCAAGCGTGTTGAAAATTAATTTTTTTTTCGTGTTTTTAGTTCGGTTTGCTAATAAAGCGTGTTGTTTTAGTTTTTTAAAACTATTATTTATTATATATTCTTTGATACCCTGCCACCGGTCGCGAAAATCTCTTCTCTGAAGACTATTTCTTTGGATTCTTTGTCTATCAAAGACCAGCACTGATACCGATATACTAAAGAGATACAAATTCAAGAAATTCTACTCCGGCGACCCGGGTTCGATTCCCGACGGGGAAGGGGATTTTAAATCTCCACCTTGGGTCTGGGTGTGTGACCTGTCCTTGTGTCTATATGTAGAATAAAATAAAGTTAATAAGGTAAATAAGGTATAACAAGAAGGAAGAACAAGAAGGAAAAACAGTTTAAACGAAAATGAAAAAAAAAAGAAGGGCAAAAGTAATGTTATAAAAAAAAAAGGATTATTTATTTTCTAGTATTTGGTTGTATCAAGGAGACTGTGTGTTGCATGGGATATCGCCGATTCAGTATCATTTTGATTATGACAAAATAGGTTGTGGTAATAAAACTACAATCAAGAAAAACTTGGAAAAAGTCCTCAGTCAGGTTGATCGACATTATGGTTTGTATATCTGGACCTTCCTTAATAAAGTGTTCTCACTACAGGCCTCGGGAGGCCCTTGGGGTAGTAGGATGTTAAGGCTCCCACTTTTTCTAGACAATCAGCACTTGATGTCAGTCGGGTTGTGAGCCCTGCGTGACGGCCGCCTTTACCCCCAGAACAAGCATTTGGTACTCATTTCAGTTAGAGGCTGAGTCGACCCCAGGGTCGTGGTGCCACCAGAAGGTTTGGGTGAGTTTAAAAATCCTGACCCCCACCGGGACTTGAACTATTGACCTTCCGGTTTGTAGCGCACTGCCTTAACCACTACGCTACGGGGAATACGAGTTTTAAATGTTACCGCCAGAACTAATTCGCTCCGTTATTGTAAATTATAGTCAATTTGGTAAATTATAAAAGTCATACCTACCAATTTGTTTTACTTAAAAATAAATTAAGCTGCTGTATATTATAGGAAGCATTTCCAATTCATGGAAACAAATCTTCTTCTTCTTCTTAAACTTAATTTGTAGGATTTTCATCCTGTTTATTTCCAAAATCACTCCTCGGAGGAAGACGTACTGGATCTGCATGCACTGTCTATCCATCTCTTGGCTGGTCTTCCTCTTGTTCTTCTCCCGTCCATTGGTCTATCTCTTTTTGCAAGCCGGTTTTCTTCCATTCTTTCTATATAACCCTTTCAATATTTTCGTGTATGTATAATAAATTTGGTTATGTCTTGAATATGGCATTTGTCTTTAATTTCTGTGTTGTGTAATTTATCAAATAATGTTTTCCCGTGAATAGTTCTTCCGATTCGATTCCGATTGAGGGTCTTTCCACTTTTCAGCGGTTGCCCTTTTACCAGCCAGCTGCTGGCCCTTCACATCCACATGTGTCAATCACAGAGGTAGTTGATCAACAGCCAGTGTAGGGGTGACATGTGGTTAGCATGTCGAGTCCCCCAGCCGTTATAGCTGGTTCCTCAACCTGGAGCTGCTATTTATTATAGCTACCCAATTGCCTCACGATGCTGGGTGGGCACCGGTCCCATACTGGCCGAAATACCATGAGAAAATGTCTTCCCCCATGGAGACTCGAACCAGCGCAAGTTCCGTAGCTCTGCGCCAAGGCTTCCTACCTTAACCGCTCGGCTACGGCGCGGGACCTGAATAGTTCTTAAGATTTTCATTTCGGATGTGTTTATTATTTATTTAATTTTTGTTGTATCAGCCCTAGTTTCTGCTCCATATACGACAAATGGTCGAACTATTGTTTTATTTCAATAAATAAATATTGTTATATCTCTATACACTATTCAACAACTGAAACGAAAACGATATAGGCCTATATATCCGGAATGAATGAATAAGCCACTTGTCACATGAATGGCTAGGGGCCCCCTGCAAGAGGGAAACCTCATGTATTCGTGACTCACGTTACGAGCCACCCCATATGAGAAAATTGTTGTATTTTAAGCCTCTATAATCAGAGTTGAGATATTGTTCAATAACACTCTTCACGCAAAGCTGCCTAGGGCAATGGTGGACCAGTGTACCCCTAACTGATGTTTGAATGTATCTAATATATAAAAATGAATGTTTGTTTGTTCGTACTTTATGCGCGGCCTTACCGTTGATCCGATTGTCATGAGGTTTTTTGATAAATGTTCAGGAGATTCCCGGGAAGAACATAGGCTATAAGAGAATTGTGATACTCAACTCCTACGCCTTTAAAAATTGCCCTTTGTAGTGGAAAACGTGAACAAATTAGGTATTTGGACACTTAAATGGCTTATGCTGCCTACACCATAACAAATACATAAAATTAATGTACACAGAATTGAATATCTCACAACGCTCTAAAAAAAAGTCCGCCTCAGCATATGTTTATCTCTTAAGGATAACTCACAATAACCATTTTTGTCTTTCATTGATACCAAGAATAATGAGACAAGTACGTAGATTCCTGTAGAAGCGTAGTGGCGGGTGTTCTTTTACGGATAACTCACAATAACGAATTTTGCTTTTAGCTCATTTATACCAAGAAGATCGAGATGAGTAGATTCCAGGGCAACACCGGGTAATCGGCACGGGGAATCTTAAAGTAATTACGATATATTTATATGTATTTTTCATTTCACTTATTCAACTAATCATAAGAAGTACATTATTGTTTGTCTTTCAGCTCATTTATGCCAAGATGATCGGGATGAGTAGATTCCCGGGCAACGCCAGGTAAACAGCACGGGGTATCAAAAAAATATAAAAGTGTAATTATTTTTGCTTTGACTTATTCAAATAAACATAAAAGCACATTAATTTTCATTTAATCCCGTAGCAGCGCACGATGGCTATTAGCTAGTACTGTATATATATTTGTTTTGCCTTCCTTAGGTTATCTTGCCTGCGTAGAAGTCTCATAAGGTGGTTTGTGCATTTTGGTTGTCCCGCTACGTGACAGCCTCATCTCCATTCTACCTAAGGATGGTTCCACTAGGCTTTCTAAAGCGGTAATTTCTTGCAGCCCCGCATTAGGCACTCTGTCACTCCTTCTAACTTCCTCTCCACTTTCCTTTTGCATGATTCAATAGTTTTATACTTTTATTTTGCCTTTTCGTAAGGACCCAAGATTGACAACCGTGTAGCAGCAGGAAAGACACAAGAGTAAACAAATAGAGGCTGCTGAATTGAAGATGTTGACAGCAATAGCAGGATACCAAAGAACCGATAAAAATAAAAACGAGGATATAAGAACAGAACTTAATATATTTAATCTCTGTGAAAGAATAAAATATTATCAAAATGCTTATCTTCAGCACGTATTACGAATGAATGAACAGCGCATACCAAGAAGAATATATAATTATAAACCAAAAGGGAGAAGAATGTTGGGAAGACCATTGAAGAGATGGAAGGATCAATTCGATCTATAATGAGATCGGAACAGGCCATTGGGCTTAATCCTTGTTGTTGTCGATGATGATGATGAAATGTTCCGTTTTTTCCTCATATTTGTAAAATCATAATATACTGGAAAATAACTTATTGTGCAGTGAATATAATTATATTGTTGTAGTACAAAGTCAATTTTTAGGCGACATATTAAGCATTAGTCGGCAAATACAAATGAGTATTCAATTTTACTTTATTGTAGGGTAATTATTGTCTAAATTGGCTACAATTTTACTTTCGTATCACTTTGGTGATCGGGAATTTTTTCATCCGAGACTGTACATAAAGTTTTAAATGTATTCACTAATCTTTATGTGGGCCTATAGTCCAAGTTCCGGCTGAAAGATTATAGGCCTACTACAATCATCGAGTGTATGAACAAAATATATTTTTTCATAAAATAGTGAATGACATTTTTGCCGAATTGCGTATTAAAATTCGGCCGCCAGTATGTTTAATTAAAATACAATTAATTAATCAATTAATTCGAAATAATTTGATTTACTTTTTCTGGATGAGGTTTTATCGGGGTTTTCCTCACCTGTAAGACAAATGTCGGGAAAAGTTTAAGGCCCAAACAGTCCCCGAAAGCATATGGCCATCATCACCATCATCTCCTTCTCATTATCATCATCATCCTTCACCGGTGTGGAAAGCAACGGGAAGCTACCACACCTACACAATTCCCTAGTAAAGTTGCAAAGCATAGCATGAAAATGCTATGATTGCAGTGAAAGACCTGCCCTCGGGCAGAAATACTATGGATGGATGGATGGATGGATGGATGGTTATTATAATAAATTATAACCCAGTTCGCAGAAATCGATGTATAGAGCTTCAAATGTTTTGGTTGTCATTGCAAACTTGACCGAAAACCTCCTCGCGGCTACAGGAGGCTGTGACATCAATCAGTTATAAAATGGCGGTAAGTACGTATTTATTGCTTTATATTGTGTCAAATAAAATTCATTTCATTTAAAATGCTGTGATTTGTTTCGCATAATTTATATTAGCACTACCTTAATTTTTGTATATACATACATTGTACGTCGTAAACATAAAGGGTAGTGGTTTTATCAGGACACGTAGGAGTGTCTTCAGTTCATGCCACATAACACAGTAGCTCAAGAACTGCACAATTATGACTAGTTTCCTAGTTTGAACCCTGCGCTGTGCCTAGTAGGACTTAGAAGAAATGTACACTTAGCGATGAACAGAATGAGCCGCTTCAAAAAGCAGTCCCTGTTGTGGCCCACTGCACATGCTCGAAAAGCTAAAGCTGTGATTCACCAGGTAATGCACTTTTAAATGTTTTAAATACGCTGCATTTGGTTTTAATTGTCTTAAATAGTTAACGAAAAATGAAGAGATATATCTATGGGAAAAAGGGACTGAAAATCGCAAGAACGTGTGGAGAAAAATGAGGAGGTGCTTAGATATAAAGCAACAAGATAGTTTCGCCGAATGTACGGGAACACGCTCACTGTGTTTACGACAAAGAGACCTAAAACACGTTTGGGGAAAAGAATCTTACATACACAACCTAGGATTTAAAGAGAGATCAGGGCTTGCTTGGTTTAGGCTAGGGGCATGGAAATTTCTTAAAATTAGCGACGATCACTATATGCGAATATGTCCAATGTGCGGGAACTTTGAAGATGAGATACATATATTAGGAAAATGTCATGATTTAGAATATTGGAGACGTCAGTTATTACCGGAAAGATTTCTAAATTCAAATCGGGAAAGATTGGCATGCTATGAGTTATTGGTAAATCCAGAAAATTGGATAAACCTCGGTAAATTTCTGGACAAAACGCGGAAAATAAGAACACTCATTCATGAATAAATATATGTTATCAAAATGCAATACCATTAATTCTTAATAATTATACATAACTTAATTTATGTATAATGCTATTGCATTATTATTTAATTGTAATATTATTGTGTTTTCTTCATATGTTCTTGTTCTCTTTTTTTGTTTTAAATATATTATTACCAAACATCAACATATTGTAAGAGACTGTCAACAGCACGTACGGCTTACTGCCCGTGCGACCCATATTTGTAAATAATATTGTAAATATCTTACTTTTTGTCTAATAAAGTCCTACTACTACTACTATTTCTAGATATTTACGAGTGTTGGACAAATGCGACATTACTCAAATTGCGACATTTCAAATAAAGTTAAACACTCGTTGATAGTGCAAAAGTACTAGACAACCAATATTTAGACAAATAGTATCCAATGTTCGAGTAGCGTAAATCTTAAACCACTTACTAGAAGATGAAGTATGTATGAAATACATGGTTCGAATCCTTCAACAGTTTTTTTATTCATTTGTATTTTCGCAAAATAAATTCTACACGTGCTCTAAAATTTAATTCCTGTCACGTAATCTACGCCCACTTTACACTATATTAAGTAATATTCTTGCCTTCGTAAACTCTATAACACTACTTTATTAACAATTATATTTAAATTAATTAGTGTATAATGCTGTTGTGTTATTATTTAATGTTATATTAATGTGTTTTCTTTATGTATATGTAATGGTTAATGGTTTTTTTAGTGTATAATGCTATTGTGTTATTACTTATTGTAATATAATTGTGTTTTCTTTATGTAATTGTAATGTTAATGTTTTTAGTGTATAATGCTATTGTGTTATTATTTAATTGTAATATTATTATTGTGTTTTCTTTATGTAATTGTAATGTTATTGCTGTTTTTGTTGTTTATTTTTCTTTACAACTAGTACCAATTATTACTTTATTGTAACGGACTGTCAACAGCCACGTACGGCTTACTGCCCGTGCGACCCTATTTGTAAATAATATTGTAAATATCTTACTTTTTGTCTAATAAAGTCCTACTACTACTACTTAGCTATCGGTATAAATTTAATTGTGTGTGCAGTACCACGTTTTAATAATAATGCCATAAATGTATGAAATAAAATATAATATAGCTTCATATATTTATGTGTTTATTTATTTATTCCCCCCCAGGAGCTATCACCTTGACGTGGTGGGGGGGCTTAGTACCCGATGAACCAGACGACTCTACTGGGGAAGATTGACTTAGGTTAATCTTGCTGGTGGGTAAGAGGCGAGGGGAACTAAGTATAGCTCACAACGAAGGAATGGCGTCTGTATCCATATTGGGCGGCCACATCTTCGTCAAGTCAAGTCTTCAACGGTCAACAGGGCGACAAGGAATAGCACAGCTAAACTTGTAGGGCTTGAAGAGCGGAAGAAGCAGCCCTCTCTTGGGGGGTGGATACCCAGAGGAGCATGTTTGGAGGCTCAGAGGAAGCAGCCCTTCCACCATCCTTGTCCTGCGAAGCGCTCGTAACGCTTCCAGGAGACATTTATCTTACTGAGAAGCTTCATGGAAATCAGCCGGATTTTCATAAAAGGAACCGACCCAAGCAAGAGGCTTTTAGAGGAAGAGATCCAGTGAGAACCAAAATTATTTTAGAAAATCAAAGTATAGAACAGGTGTCTAGTTTCAAATATTTGGGCTGTGATGTTGGCTACAATGTGGAAAGAGATATTGACTCCAAAATAAATAAATTTCAGACGGTGTGTGGAACAATACAGAGAACATTCAAAAATAAAATTAGAAAAGAAACAAGATAAAAATGTATAATGTTATGGCGGTTCCCACAATATTGTATGGATGTGAAACATGGGCTCCAGTGAAAAGACAGAAGGATAGAATACAGACGGCAGAGATGCGGTTCCTAAGACAAGTAAAAGGATGTACAAGACTTGATAGAATAAGAAATGAGGATATAAGAGAAGAATTGAAAGTACACAGCCTTTATTGGATAAAGTCACGAATTACAGACAGAAATGGATTGATCACATGGATGGAATGAGCAAGGAGAGATATCCATTGTTAGCCAGAAATTATCAAGCAAGAGGAAGGCGTGATGTTGGAAGACCTAGAAGACGTTGGGCTGATGCAATATGAAGTCGGAACGGGCAATTGCCTAATCCTTGGAGTGATGATGATGATGATGATGATTTATTTATTTATTGCGTATTAGTGAGGAAAAAAATGCATCCTTCAATTAAAATATTTAGTTTATATATGTCAAGTCCAGCATAATAATAGCCCATAGATGATGGACAATAATAAAAAAATAGTAATAGCCTAATATTTTTTATTTGTATTGTCCATCATCCATAATAATAATAATAATAATAATAATAATAATAATAATAATAATAATGTTATTAATAATGGGATGTATCAAATGATGTGAAGAATGTAATTAACTGGGGATCAAAATTAACTCAAAATGTACCCAAGAAAAGGACATAAAAATATATAATTCAAAAAGACAGATCAGTAATAACAATGTTAAGCGGCGGTTTTGTGGGATAAGAACATGTGAATGGATACCAAATTAGAAATGTATAAATCCATAATTCAAAGCACGCTAATATTCGGTGCAGAAACTTGGCAGTCGAATATAGATTTGAGTTTAAGGCTTATGTCTACGGAAATTGATTGCTCTAGACGCTCAACTAGACATTCTAAATTGGAAAAAAAAATCATAAATACATTCATCAGACAACAAATGAAAGTTCAAAATTCAATATTAGATTTTGTGAGATACAGAGAGCTAAAATGCTATAGTCATAGACGCAGAATGCCAGGGAAAAGATTGCCCAGACAAGCTTTGGAATAGATTCCACCTGGGGAAAAGGAAAGAGAGTTCCACCTAGATTTAAATGAATGGATGATGTAAGAAGAGGTATGAGGGAGCTAGGTCTGGAAGAATTGGAATGTGAAGATAGAGAAGAATGGAAAAAGAAAATAAAAATTTAAAAAATCTTAGGGCACAGGAAGATGTTTTATTACATTGCAAACCTGTTCATAAATAAATAAATAAATAATAAAAACAGTAATACTTCGAAGTAGTTAGTACGTTGATTTCTTTAAGAATGGACAGACAGAATAAAAATAGAAAGCATTTTAACAATTAAAAATATAACCTTATCTGGAATCGAACCTGTGATCGTTTACATATGAATCAAGTCACTAAGCACTGAGCTAAAGCATACGCTGGCTAAGTGTGCTTGAAAGAATACATTTCAACGGAAGAAGGGAAACGCATTTTAGCTGTACCGTGCAATTAATTTACTCGTGTGAATCACGCGTTGGAATTTAAAATATTCGAGATCAAGAGTCAGCCCATTCTTTTTGTCGCTAAGGGTCGGTTTCACCAACAGAGGTAACTGTATTACGCTAGTTTTCCCCGTGTATAATGCATAGCTTAAACTGGCGTAATACAGTTACCTCTGTTGGTGAAATCGACCCTAAGTGTATACGTTCAAGAGATGGCTCATTTTTTTGTCTAAGGGTGTACTAACATTTTATGTATCTTACTTTTAGGGTTGTATCTATGAACGCATTAGACCGTAAAAGTCGTTGTATGCTGAGAAAGTTGCATCCAAAGACGTTTTTGCGTACTCAAAAAATCTGTTCATGCGATAATAATTGTCTAAATTCCTAAGCTACCTGGCGAGGTGACTTTGCAGAGAACGAATCGTGAGCTACCCGATGAGAACCGATGGTAACCGATGTACTTTGAAACCTTGCTGCGTACCTTGCTACTTTATCCAAGATGTCGGACCTTAAAGACTTCGATCATGTTTCGGTATATGCGGAGTAGAGGAATTTGATAGAGTCTACCAAAGAATTCAACTGGAAGAACAGGAGAATCGGCGTAATATCGCGCGACGCAGACGTCGTCGTATACGGTATTATTTGCGGGACGCAAGCGTAAATGCGTTCCTCTAGCAGACGGAAATAAGGAAGTGGTTTTATCGCTGAGAATTCTGGGTAATTTCTTGCCAATATTACGAAAAAAAAACTACTTTAATGCATGACCAGTCAGCGACTCGCTAATTCGAACTTTGCACGTTCTCACGGAAAACCCAACTCACCAGAGACTAATGTATTTGCGGCCCTTAGTCCAATAAAGTCCTAGTACTACAACTTTCTAAATCGCGTAATAATGTTAATATATTGTAATAAAATAATATTAATAAGTTATTCAGAAATAATTTGTGAATATTTTAAATACGTTACATAAGGCGCATGAATGTGAGATATTGGATACCGCGGAGTCGAGAACAGTAATATTTTGAAATATATAAACATTTTTGTAAGCAAATAAAAGCGTTATATGCGCAGAATGTGTGTAAAATGAAAAACCTCCCCTCACTGAGTTCAACTCAACTTTATTACGTGAAGCGCCCAAGGAATGTGAGATATGACATTTACCTCTTCACAAATTGAAACAATATCCTATTCTACGTTAACATAAAGAAAACTCGCATAGCCTGCTTCAAAATTGAGAAACCATCAATCATTCTCATAAACTAAAGTCGGTCCTATATATATGTACATATATACTAGAAGTCCCGACCACGCGTTGCTGTGGCTAAGGTATACGTTAAAATTTTTAATTAAGTTGCTGTGTTTCAGCCAGATTACTTAAAACTAATACTTACACACGAAATTAATAATATTGAAAATAAAATAAACACTGAACACAGTTAAATTATGAAATAACCAATATTTGTAATTCAATTGAAATTCGCGGTTGCAACAAAAAGCACAGCCATCAGGATCTCTCTTTGTTAAATAATAAACCAATTACCTTACCAAATTACCTTATACCGCCATCTGTTAGAATCGTATGGAACTCAGAATCGTATTAACTCTTCGTTAAATAATAAACAAATAATTTGCAATAAAAAATAATGCGACTATAAATTTAGTTATAAACTACCCTATGCCTCAAGTTGGATTAAACTGCACACAGTGTGCTAAATTTTATTAAAATCGGTTCGGTAGTTTAGGATTCCATCGCGGACAAAGAACATGACACGAAATTTTTATATATTAAGATATAGGACTGCAGTTGGAGAAGAAACCCATTTGACAATGGTAGATTTAGAGGAAGTTTATGACTCAATTCCGAGGAACAAATTATGGGAAGTATTAGAGAAATACAATATTGATAGAAACCTAATAGAAATTATTAAACAAATGTATAAAGATAACTCCGCTTATGTTAAAATTGGAAATATAATGTCTAATCCTATAAAAATCAAAAAAGGGATTGAAACAAGGGTGCAGTCTATCACCAATTTTATTTAATATTTGTATAGAATTTATATTAATGAAATGGAAACAAAGCTGCAAAGGTATTGGTATCCCAATAGGCAACAGATTTGTGCTGACATTACAATTTGCTGATGATCAACAGCACGGGGTATCTAAACATAATTACGATAAACATTTTTTCTGTTACTTACTTAACCAAACATAAAACACATTAATTTTCATATTTCAGCTAATTTATGTCAAGAAGATAGGGATAGGTAGGTTCACGGGCAACGCCGGGTAATCAGCACGGGGTATCTAAAAATATGAATGTGTAATAGTTTTTCCTTTTACTTATTCAACTAAACATAAAAGAACATTAATTTAATTTATTTAGTTGTAGTAACGCACGCCGGGTATTAGCTAGTTATATATAGGCCTATATGTTTGTTAGTGTATGTGTGTGTGTGTGTGTGTGTGTGTGTGTGTGTGTGTGTGTGTTGTGTGTTTAGCGACAGCAATTATTGTTCCTGTGTTCGGAAACCAACTCAGCAAATAGCAATTAATTAAGAAACGTAAGATCGAATTCGTTAACCAGCAAAATCAGATAAATAGGAGTAAGAGTTAACCTGTAGCGATTATTTTAAAATCGCTCTAGCAGCAGCATTATCGATATTTTGCTACGAATCTCGGTACATGCTGTTGAAATAACACGGAGAGATATTTTCAAAGTAATAAGCGAAATCAGAGCACTAAAATTGAAGACTTATTTGAGACTTGACATTTAAAAATAGCTCTAGCGGCCACTCATATTATATAGCTTACACGTACGATTTCATTCTTCTTCTTCTTCGGCTTTCCCCCACTTGATAGGTTTGCCGTCTTCAGTTGTTTCCATTTATCTCTATCATTCCATTCCCTCTGTCTTCCAAATTCCTATCATCCCATTATGTTCTGACTGACGTAGTTTTTTTTCCATTTCCATCTTGGTCTGGTGTGCCACGTTTATTTCTTTCCAGGGTGTGACCCTTGGTATATATTTTTTGATTGTCAATACTTCATTTTCCCATTCTTTGTACATGTCCAACCTCATTTAAGCGATTGATTTTCAATCCTCTTAACAACAGAATGTGGTGACATTCATTAGTTTTACCGCTGTTGTCTCGTAAGCCAGCAAGGCCCAGAACCTGGATGAAGTTTTCCCTCGGTTTTTTCCTCACCTTTTACACACTTAAAGCCAAAGAGTCGGGAAACTTTAAGGCGTAAATAGTTTCCCGAACATTCTATAATCAATCCCATGATTATTCGTCTTGTTTAGTGACTAATGAATTTGTTAATGAATGGTGTGTCTGTGTCTTAAATGTTCGTGGTCTGTCCTAGAAGATGGCCGACGCATTACTTAGTTGAAATCCCAACCTTCGGGAGGAAATTTCCATGTCTTTTGGTGTGGTTCAAAGAAGTGTGTATGAAGATCCAAGGTTTAAAGCAATCATCTCCCGACAAGGGCGTTGATTTTACTGTAATGCAAGGTGCCTATCAGACACACACAAATTGCCGAAAAAGGGGACAGATTAAACTTCTTATTCGTTCTTCTTCTTCGGCTTTCCTCCACGTATAGGTTTGCCGTCTTCAGTTCCCATTTATCTCTATCATTCCAGTTCCAATCTCCCCTTCCAAATTTTCTAATTCTATCCAGCCATTAAGAGTTCTTACGTAGGTTTTTTTCTCATTTCCATCTTGGTCTGACACGTTTATTTCTTCCAGGGGGTGACCAATGGTATATATTTTTTGGCCATCTTTCATTTTCCATTCTTTGTACATTTAAGCGTTTGATTTTCAATCCTCTTAACAGATGTGGTGACATTCATTTCTCTCCAAAGGAATTCATTTATTATTTTATCATGTCTTGTTTTTTGGGGGCTTCTTCTAAAATAATCAAATTCAACTGTTCTAATTTTATTTTTTTGTACTTCCGTCAAAGACCAAGTTTCACTTCCATATGACGAAATATTCTGTACTATGATCTTATAAATTTTCATTTTAGGTTCCTTTGTGATATTTTTGTTCCAACTTATTCCATGTAATGTTTTAGTTTCATTTTTTGCCATTGAAATTTTAGTCTGTACATCTCTCTCACAGGTACCTGAACTTGTAATTATTGACCCAAGATACTTACAAAATTCACATTTTTTTTATTTTCCCTGTTTCGAGTATGAGGTCATCCACATCATTTCCCAAACACATATATTCTGTTTTCTGTAAATTTATATTCAGTCCCCATTTTTTATATTCTTGCATTAGTTTATTTATCATATATTTCATATCATCTTCATCCCCTGCAACAATTATTTGATCATCTGCAAACAACAATGAATGCAGTACTTTTCCTCCTATAGGAATACCCATTTCAGCATATTTTTATAGCACAAGTTAAGAGTTTGTCTAAATAAATGTTAAAAAGAATTGGTGACAAACTGCATCCCTGCTTAAGGCCTTTATTCACTGTGAATTCCTCTGTTAAATTATTCTGTATTTTTACTTTAGCTTTTATATTACCATAGGTCCTTCTAACAATATTAATCCATTTATCATTTATATTTATATTTCTCATTGCCATCCATAACAATTGTCGAGGTACTATCATATGCGATTTAATTGACAATACAAATATTCATTAAGTAAACAAGGAAAACCTGTCCAATAATTCGACTTGCCGACGATCTCGCTTACTTTACACAGTTTCTGCGTGACGGACGTTTTGAAAAAAGTTATATCAGCTTCAGAGAGTATTACTTTTTTTTTATTTCGTAAAGCGACTGATTCCGACAATGTAATAACACTGGTCAACATCATTTTTGTCTCATGAGTACCAATAGTTGTACTTAATGCAGTTTTTTATCGTGTTTTCAAATATGTATTCGGAATTTTTCCATCACCCATAGTTTTTTATTTCAATTTAAATTAATGAATTTAAATAATTGTTTTTAATAAACGTTTTTTTCGTCCATTTGTTCACTGTAAAATAAAACCAAATGAGCTAACTCAAATGGTTTCAGCTATGGAAAAGAGATATCAGGGCAAATGGAATCCTAATATGCTGGCCGAGTATTGTTGAACCATCAAGAGGGATGCTCCACAGGCGAAATAATAGCAGAAAATCGTCATTTCATACTTCCTAGGTGAGTCCGAATGTTCGAATATTGTGTAAGAAATGACGATTTTCTGCTATATTTCGCCTGTGGAGCATCCCTCTTGATGGTCCCAACAATAATCGGCCAGCATATTAGGATTCTATTTACCTTGATATATCTTTTCCATAGCTGAAATCTCCTACGTTAAGCTCATTTGGTTTTATTTTACAATGGACAAATGGACGAAAAAACATTTATTAAAAAATAATTATTTAAATCCATTAATTGAAATAAAAAAAAAACTGTGTTTGATGGAGAAATTCCGAATAGATATTTGAAAACACGATAAAATCTGCATTAAGTACAACTATTGGTACTCATGAGACAAAAATCATGTTGACCTGTGATATAAATGTAATACCAAAACTTAATGAACACATGCATTTCTCCGAATCACAAAACTCTTTAATTGGCAAAACACCAATTTCTTATACCAGTTATTTAAATGTATCGAATCGCGTGAATTCTACATCATGTATAACTGTAAGTTATGTCCACCGCTGTGGTCTCGGGGTAGCGTGCTGCCTTTTCATATAGCGGGCCCGGGTTCGATCCCCGGTCGGGACAGTTTTTCTGGTTGAGGTTTTTATCGGGGTTTTTCCTCACCTGTAAGACAAATGTCAGGAAAACTTTAAGGCCCAAACGGTCCCCGAAATCATATGGCCATCGCAATCATCATCATTCATATTCATCTTAGGATTAGGGACTCTCCTGGCGCACCATTATCATCATCATCGCCCATCATATCATCGGGGCAGCGTAACCCCACCTTCCAGGCGCCTCAACCTCAGAAGTGGGTTACAAGTACGCCATGCCAGGAGAGAAACCAGGAATGTCGAAAGACAAACTTGGGGCATTTGAAAAAATAAATAAATAACTGTAAGTTACCATTACATATTGTGATATTGAATATAAATTTAACTAGGACTCTTCCTTTAAAGAAGGAGGGAAGATTACGAGTATCTGAGAATAAAGTTATTAGTAAAATTGTTGGACCAAAGAAAGATGAACTAGTAAGCGAATGAAGAAAACTGCATAATAGTGAACTATATGATCTTTATGCCAAACCAGATATAATTATAGGATAGGACATGTGGCACGAATGGGGAATAAAAGATGTCATGAAAATTCCTTATAGGAAAACCAGAGGGAAATCTCCCAATAATCATACCAATAACGAAGTGGGAGAGTAATATTAACCATGATTTTAGGGAAGTAGATTATACAGGGGATGAAAGGTAAATATTAGCTCTGGATAAGAATCTATGGAAAGCTTACTCCATGTGTCCATGAATCCACGGGATCAATAATGCCAGCGAGTTAGTCATATTAATTCATTTTTCGAAATTTAATAATAACATTAAATGATAAAATCATTTGGCAAGTTAAGAATACCCATCCACAGTAATTCTGCCCGAAGGCAGGTCCTTCACTGCAATCATAGCATTTTCATGCTATGCTTGCAGCTTTACTAGGGAATTGTAGGTGGTGGTAGCTTCCCGTTCCTTTCCACACCGGTGAAGGATGATGATGATGATGATGATAATGATAAGGATGGTGATGATGGCCATATGATTTCGGGGACCATTTGGGCCTTAAAGTTTTCCTGACATTTGTCTTACAGGCGAGGAAACATCCCGATAAAAACCTCACCCAGAAAAACTGCCCCGACCGGGGATCGAACCCGGGCCCGCTGCGTGACAAGGCAGCAAGCTACCTCGAGACCACAGCGGTAGACGTTAAGAATATAGCTATCCGAAAATTATGTTAATTTTACTAAATTGTCTTCTTAGATTAATTATATATTATGAAATATTAAGTCAGTGCTAATATAATAAAACTTATGTTACAAACTACAACAAAAAAAAACAACTTACTTACTCACTGGCACTATCGAACCCGTAGGTTCATGGCCGCGCGGACATAAGCTCTCCATACATCCCTATCCTGAACTAATGCTTTACAATCAATCCCTGTATAATCTACTTCCCTCAAATCATAGTTAATGTTATTCTCCCACCTCATTCTTGGTCTATAACTGGCCGTTTTCCCGCTGGCTTTGCTACAAGAAGCTTCCATGCAAGTCTTTCATTCCCCATACGTGCAACATGTCCTGCCCATCGCAGTCTACGAGACTTAACTGTTCTTATTATATCTAGCTTCCTATAAATACCATGTAGTTCATTGTTATGTAGTCTTCTCCATTCACCTGTCTGTTCATCTCTCTTTGGTCCAAAAATTTTCCTAAACTACTTTATTCTCAAATACTTGTAATCTCCTTTCCTCCCTTAAAGTAAGAGTCCATGTTTCGCACCCATATAATATAACTGGTAGAATAATAGTTTTATATAAAAAAAACAACAGGTAACATTTAATTTAAATTATTTTTTTTTATTCCATTAGAGGGTTACTTTATCTAACACGAATCTAAAATACAATTCTAAGAAATCTGTAATTTTTTCAGTTTCTCATTTCGAAGAAAAGATACTGTAATATTCTACACTACATTACAACATTATGAAATTGTAATTTTGCTATCAGAAACTTTTCATAACCAGTAGTGAGCAAGAGTATTTCGAAATGAAATAAATTTTAAAATCGTTTCGTTTTTGAACATTAAGGTACATAAATTGTTGAACATTACAACTGCAAATACAGTATGTGCGGTTTCTAAGAAACATTAGTTTTAAATTTAAATGCTTAAGTTATTCCAATTTGGAGATAAGGATTTCAGTGAAATTTAAATAACACTGCAGACTGTATAGGCGTATATTATGTTATCTAAAGCAAAGTGTTTGCTCTTGTCTCTAGCAATAACTTATACGCAGTCCTATTGTCCTGACCTTATCATCATTCCTTTGACATGGTAAAATGGGTTTATTTGTCATTACCGCAGAAGAGCAAGTCTGTCTTCAGAGCAGTCATTAAAGAGTGAACTGCGCCATTAAAGACTGCTCTTCTGTCTCTTCCCATTCCTCCATTATTTATTTCTTCATTCTGATAGGCTGAAAAAAGCTATGCATGTTTGTTTATGTTTGTTAAATGACACTTCAGTTTGATTTTCAACTCCAACTGGAGGCTTGCATACTTTAATGACTCTTTCCATTAGGAAATAATTTAATTTTGTCCTAATATATATTTTTTTTTCAAATCACAAACATGTTCTGTTTAGTAAACTTCAATAATGTGTCAGGTAACAATTTACGGGGTGAATCATAAAATAAGCTATACGTGAGATTGCGTTGTGTGATGAAAATATTACCATTACAGGAAACATGAAACTACCGTTGGAAAGGCAATTATTCAAATTATAACAGTGGAATAAAATAAAACAGTGTAGAAATTACGTCATTAGTCAAAATGGTGTTGAATATGCAACAGCAAACTACAATTGCTGCATGGGCAATAACGTATGCTAATGATCGTGAAGCCGCAAGACGGGCAAGACGTGAGTTTAACGTAGCATTGCAGCCGTCGACTGTGGGGAAATGGAGAAAACGACTGCTGGAAACGGGAAGGATGCAGAAAATCAAACCTTCTGGAAGACCTCGCATTAGCACGAACGCAGAAACAACGAAGAGAATTGTGGAGGCGTTCGACGCTAGCCCACAAAAATAAACCCGCCAAGCTGCACGTGAGCAGTGATTTGTTTTTGTTTTGTTCTATTGTTGTAATTTGAAGGATTCCCTTTCCAATGATAACATCATATTTCCTTTAGTAATAATATTTTCGTCACAAAATGCGATCAAACGAATAGCCATATATCTGATTCACTCTGTAGCAATTAAATGTTTTTATGATATTAAGAATCTTGATTCGCCATATAAATGAAAACTGAAAATGTTTTTTCTGTGTTTATATTATTCTCTAATAAGATATCATAGACAAGAACATTATTTTCCCAAGTGTCGTTGACCGAATAAAGTGCAAATACGTAGAACCAAATTTTGTATTAACACAATTTATAATTGGACACGGTAAATTTGGACATTATTTGGAACGATTTAAAATAGGTACAGATACCTGTATTTGCAAAAAACTCCAGCCAGACTATCTCACATTTGTAATTTGAGTCTCCCGCATTTGATTCCAAAAGACATGAATGTATTTAAAAATTAGGTTATTGCCATAATAGATTTCAACTGCCTTTGTCAAATATTTTATATAAGAAGCGTTGCTATAGAAAGCTGTGTGACTTTATCCATCATATTTTTAAAAGACTTTGAGTTAGTTTTTTTCTTTTTGTTGGTTTATTAATTAATTAATTTATTTATTCATATTATGTTATTATGTAACGCTAGAAATTAACCACACTCTAAATTACTGTAAATAATTAATTTATTGTAACTAAAACCCTAACATACCGGATGGTGAAATAGGGTTCGTATTATTGGAGATTCAATTAAATAAAAAAATAATAATAAGATATCAGCAATTAAATTGGTATGGGCATGAACGACGAATACGAGAAGAAAGGTTACCCCCAAAAAAAAACATCATTGAAATGGTGTCAACCTGGAAGAAGAAGACCTCGATACTCGTGGATACAAGAAATAAGAAATGGAATGAGAACAAGAGGACTGGAGGGCCATTTTTCTATTACATACAACTTTCCTCATTAAAGGATTGCCTCAAGGACAAAGTGATACAGACAATTAATATTCGAAATTGATGAAATACATTTTGTAAATACATTTAAATATTTTCTAATTGTAATTGAAATGGATGGATAGAGACGAGTGGAGAAAGAAAATAAAACTTTAGGCACAGAAAGGTAAATATTTAAAATCTGTACATAAATAAATAAATAAATAATAAATAATTCTCTAAGGATTTGTCAGAACAAAAACGATACGCACGCACGCACACTTTTACTAATGAATTCTATAGAAACCAATTGTGTCAAAACGTTTTAATGGAATCAAATTAGATAAATGTTCAACTTTGTAACTACTATAAACTAGTAGCACAATTAAGTATATATACCATGAAATAAAATAGTTTTATTTTCAGTCCGAAGCAAGAAATTCCAGCTCATCTCTGTAATCGTGGACACACCTATAGTTGTTTCTACAAAAAAAAATTCATAATTATACATAATGGTCTAAGAAATATCTGGAATTTCTAGTCAACATATAATAATAATAATAATAATAATAATAATAATAATAATAATAATAATAAAATAGCTTTATTTTACCTGGCAGAGTTACTTCCCCTTCTTCACTTTACGGGCTAGGCAATATGCCTGTTCCGCCTCACAGTTGTTCTGTCCATCTTTTCACTGGCCTTCCTATATTCCTTGAACCTCTTGGCTTGTAGTTAAATGCTGCTTTTGGTAATCTTGTTACGTTCATTCTTTCTACATGTCTAAACCATTTTTCTCTATATCCTTTGATTTTATCATTCAATGAATATATATATTTAACTCTGTTCTTATATCTCGTTCTTTACCCGATCCAATATTTTGCAGCCTTTTGTTCTTCTAAGGAAGTTTATTTCAACGTTTTGTATTCTACTTTGTAATTTTACTACATTCAACGTATTTGTTGGAGAGTCAGTCATTGCAAAATAATGCTGTGATCTGTTCAGAATATTAAAAATGAGGAGCTTTCTTTATTTTGGTAAATATAATTCGATAAATATCGAGGTGAAACACGACTCTCATTGGTTTTAAAACAACATTCATTGAAACGTAATTGGTCATTGACTCCCATTTGGAGCGTGAGTTATATAGTCATTTAATGCTGCCTTCACCTTCTAAACTAACACGAAAATTTAGGAGAAGACTCATCATTCACCCATACATGAATATAAAACAAGACGAATAGGAGTCAAATGACATAGGGGACTATTTGGGTCTTAATTTATCCTCAAATGTATCTTCAATGTGAGAAAAAACCCTGGAAACCTCACGAACAAAATTCGCCTCTACTGGGGATCGGACTTGAGACTGCAGCATTCAAGACAATGTTACAACAGACCACAGTGATGGACATGAAATTTATTATATTGAAATACTGAATAGAATCCAAATAAAGCAAGTGAAACAAACTAAAATTTTGGAATAATTATGGATAACATTGAAGGTATAGGCAAAGAGCATATAAAACATAGAATTGAATTGAGTATCAAAATAATATCATCGTTAAATTCCATATGGTGGGATAAACATATTTGGAAAGGCACAACAAAATATTGGTAAAACATTGCTGGAATCTGTTGCAATGTATGGAAGTGAGGTATGGACAATCAATAAATACTACAAGAATAGACTAATAGCTCTAGAAATGGATTATTTACGCAGAAGTGCCAGGATGTCAAAATTAGATCATGTCACAAATGAGGAAATTAGAAATATAATGTAAGCAGAAGAAAGCATAATTGAAAGAATTGAGGAGAAGGAATTAAAGTGGTTAGGACATGTTTTAAGAATGGAAGATGAGCGATGGCCAAAGCAACTATATGAATGGCATCCGACCAGAAGGAGGAAGAGAGGGAGACCGAAGTTAACATGGAAGGAAAACATGAAGACATTAATGCAAGCAAAAGGTCCAAGCATTGGAGATGCCCAAGATCGTAGGCTATGGATGCTTGGTACGGGAAGACGGCAGCAGCTGTAAAAACCCGAAGATAAATAGATAGATAGATAGATAGATAGATAGATAGATAGATAGATAGATAGAAATACTGAATAGATTTGTTGATGGAGAGAATTGTACATAACATTACATATAGTAAGTTATTCTGCAGTACGACGAATGGATACAAATTGTTTTGTGTTACGATGGTCTAATTTATCATTATCACTGACCCAAAACAAATGTGTACCTCGTTATCTAAGAAGGATATATATTCAACTTGCACAACTTTTTACAAATTACATATAATTGGATAAAACACCAAAGTGGATATGTGGCATTAAAATGCAACAAAGGAAGGTTCATTAATGTAGTCCGTGCTGTACATTTTTTATGAGCTAATGTACAAACTCTACAAAAAAAAGTCACTAACTTCCTCATATAGCTGTTACCACATGCACATGACATTACTAAATCTAGATATGTTTCCTTTCCTCTAGAGGAATGGCAGCTTTTTATATTCAAATGTTCGTTTTATAGCTTGTCATCTTCGTTTTCTTGCAAGAATTTATCCTTTTTGTTTCGCTCCGGCTCCAAGTATTATAGCTGCTGTGTTTAACTCTTTCGTGGGTATCCCCTCTTGGTTGATAATTCAGACATTTAAGCAATATGTTGGTATCCATTCAGCAGACATGTTCATGCCATTTTCTCCTATACTCTTCTATTTTTTTTTCTTCCCTGTGGATTATCACCTTGTCGTGGTAGGGAGGCTTAGTACCAATGACCCAGACGATCATAACCGGGAAGCCTTGGCTTGCGGTTAGATAAGAGGAGAGGGAACTAAGAATAATCCGCAACGTGGGAGCAACGACCACACTGGAAGCTGCAAACACGGAAGACCACAACGGCAGACACGGCGGAGATAGATATATCGGAACTACGAAAATGGTCGAAGTGGTAACCCAATCTCTGGGGATGAAATAAGAGACCCAGCTCGGGGAAACAAGAGTGAAGTCCTCTACGGCAGAAGGCGGAAGAGAAACTCTCCTTGTGGGGATAAAACACAAGAAAGCAAGTCCAAAGGCTTTAAGGAAGCAGCCCCTCCAAATGACTAACCCTGCAGTACGTTAGTAGCGAACTCAGGAGACACTTCAAAATACTTACAAGCTCCAAAGATATAGCTGGACTGTCCAACCGATGACGAAAAACGCAAAGCATAAAGATAACAACTATTCACCACGAGGAAGAAGAACTTTGGGAAGACCAAAGAAAAGATGGAAAGAGCAGCAATTTGGAGCCGGAACAGGCTAGTAAATAAGCCTAAACCGTGAAGAAGAAGAAGACTCTTCTATTTTTTTTGTCAAACTGAAAATTTGTAGTTCTATACGGGTATCTTTACTTCGTTATTTATCGATTAAAGTATATCCTGCCACAATTCGTAAATATTTCATTTCTGCTGCTTCTATTACACTGAGCAACAAAAAATAACCTTTTTTTTATTTTGTTTCAGAAAGACAAATATGTGATTCGGAAAGAATATTTTTTCTCCTCAATTCAAATATGATATCGTTTTTCTCCCATCACGCAAGGTTTCCCAGAGACAGGTATTTATAATTTCAAACACTGTAATATTTTCTACATCTATAACTACACAATATTCGAACGTTGGGACTCATCTGGAAAGTAAGAAATTACGATTTTCTGTTATATTTCACCTGTGGAGCATCCCTGTTGATGGTCCAACAATAATCGGCCAGCATATTAGGATTCAATTTGCCTTGATATCTCTTTTCCATAGCTGAAACCATTTGAGTTAGCTCATTTGGTTTTATTTTACAATGGACAAATGGACGAAAAACGTTTATTAAAAAAGTAATTATTTAAATCCATTAATTGAAATTGAAATAAAAAAACTGTGTGTGATGGAGAAATTCCGATTACATATTTTGAAACACGATAAAAAACTGCATTATATACAACTATGGTACTCATGAGACAAAAATCATGTTGACCAGTGCTATTTTAATTGACTGTTTATTCAGAATCCATATTTCTGAGCCATACAATATTGCAGGTACAGCCAATACTTCATAAAACGTTTAATGTGTTTCTTTTCATACTTTCTTTGCCAGTGTTCTTTTAAGGTTGCACATGTCAGCTTTTGAATCACTAAGACATACGAATAGACTTACGAATAAAAATATGGTGAATAAGAATATTGATCTATATAATCCATATCTTCCCTTCATGGGAAATAAAGTGGTCTCTAACGGGAATTTCTTACACTTATTTACCTACAGATGGCAATGAGTGATGTGCTCATAACATCGCCTCAGTGAGACACCTAGTAGGCAACTAAATTATTATACTCGGACCAACGAATTGTGCACCTATAGCGCTGGCATCATTCTTAGAAAAAGTACAGTTAATACTCACACTACGTCAAAAAGCAGCCACAGTAACTTATAGAGTGAGGATGTTGCCAAACGTCCCCCAGTGTCATGGCTCTTGAATATTGAATAATGCAAGGTTGGAGGGAAATTTTGAGGAAGTGGCTGAATTCAAATATCTAGGAACAATAATCACAAATAGAAATGAGATGCACAAAGAAAATAAATATAGGCTCAATCCTGGAAATGCGTGCTATTATGCATTGCAGAGACTCTTGATGTCCCAACTCCTTTCAAAAAAGTTAAACTAAAAATATATAAAACTATTATTCTACCAGTTGTATTATATGGGTGCGAAATAAATGAGATTAAGAGTTTTTGAGAATAAAGTTCTTAGGAAAATTTTTGGACCAAAGAGAGGTAACTTGTGTATATAATCTAGAGTTAAAAATTCTTTCTCGATAAGTCTTATCGATGTAAGGCCTGGTTGTCAAGGAACAAGTACAATAAGAGTAACCACAAATAAGAGGTTAAACTAGGCAAGAGAGATGCAATTAAAATATACTAATACCCTTTATTAACTCTCTGTTTCTGTAAATAACCCGTTAACAAGTAAAAACTCGCTAATGTGACAGTATCCCATTCTAATATTTATAGTTTCGTTTCGGTAGTAAACACTTATAATATCCTTCCACAAATAGTATGGTAATGAACAGAGAATGCACGATAAGACAGATGACCGTAAACTTTTAAAAATGTATATTTTTGCATCCCTACGTATCATATATATATATATATATATATATATATTATCATCCATAGTATAATTCTGCCCGAATGCAGGTCCTTCACTGCAATCATAGCATTTTCATGTTATGCTTGCAGCTTAACTAGGGAATTGTATGTGTGGTAGCTTCCCGTTCTTTTCCACACCGGTGAAGAATGATGATGATAAGGATAATGATGATGATGATGGCCATATGATTTCGGGGACCGTTTGGGCCTTAAAATTTTCCTGACATTTGTCTTACAGGTGAGGAAAAACCCCGATAAAAACCTCGCCCAGAAATACTGCCCCGACCGGGGATCGAACTCGGGCTCGCTGCGTGACAAGGCAGCACGCTACCTCGAGACCACAGCGGTGGACATATATATATATATATATATATATATATATATATATATATATATAACTGCTGTCATTAGATGGTAGCGTCAATTAAAGGACAAAAACTTATTTGAGACGAAAGGTATCATATATAATGCCTTGCATAAAACTTCCTTAAATACCACAACTAAAATAATATATACATATATATATATATATATATATACTTTTTCTTGAAAATTTGTTATTTTGACTCCTAAGAACTCATTAAATGTGAAAATTAAATTACATTTTATCAATATCTCAATTCAGTATCTATATAAAAGTCCCTCAGAAATGTTAATCTCCCTAAATCCCAATTAAGCACAAAAAATATTTATATATCTTGTTAAACTTTCTTCGGGAACCAAAAAGTTAATAATGTATTTTAATTTTGACTGACTTCATTCAAAGTAAAGTAAATTCACCAACAGATTATATTTTTAATTCTAACATCGCCTTGATCAGGTATCTTATGTTCAGTGTGAAATTATTTTAAAATAAACATACTGGGAAAAAGAACATGAAATACATCCTTCAAGGATATTTCAAATGTATTTTTTAAAAGGAGTTTTTACATTTCTTGATCGAATGAAAAAATATGATATCTATTAATTTATCATTTTACGATTAGAATTATTTATAAGTCTTAAATTTTAGGCGTTTCCCTAATCACTGGGATATTCTATTCAACTCTGCCGCCTATAGTGTTATAATGTTGATGTAGAGTGATATTTCAGTTGTCACTAACCATCAAGGGACCGGAGACAGCAAAGGGGCGGGGCACCACCGCAAGCAAGATGGATTCCACTACCATCAAAACTGATGGGTCCATTTATACGTATGAGAGAATGATGGGTACGGTGTACTTATCGATCCGCACAAATGAATTTTAAATATTTTTATTAAATGTATTTTATACACAAGCACAGTAGAGTAAAGATAAAATACCTACTAGATAGTATAACTGTCACATAATTGATGATCGGGGCAAGAGGTACTATACCAGGATTCTTAGCCAAATTTTGGAATTCCTTAGATTTGGACAGGGTGTATCTTTCTAGAATTGCCATCGCTGCCATTAGAGGATCAATTTCAATTTTAAGAAACCATATATACAAAATTACTTTATAGTATGTATACTTCAATTAGGCCTACAAGTTGAATTTTTTAAATGTATTTACAAAATGTATTTCATCAATTACAAAAAATAATTGTATCACTTTGTTCTTGAGGCAATCCTCTAATGAGGAAAGTTGTATATAATAAAAAAAAGGTATGTATCCTGAAGTAGAAACTCCGTTTATGTTATGTCCATATGAATACATCAATTATCCATCCACAGTAATTCTGCCCGAACGCAGGTCCTTCACTGCAATCACAGCATTTTCATGCTATGCTTGTAGCTGTACTAGGGAATTTTAGATGTAGCTCCCGTTGCTTTCCACGCCGGTGAAGGATGATCATGATGATAATGATAAGGATGATGATGATGGCCATATGATTTCGGGAACCGTTTGGGCCTTGACGTTTTCCTGACATTTGTCTTACAGGTGAGGAAAAACCCCGATAAAAACCTCACCCAGAAAAACTGCCCCGACCGGGGATCGAACCCGGGCCCGCTCTGTGAAAAGGCAGCACACTACCTCAAGACCACAGCGGTGGACAACATCAATTATAATAATTATAATGACCGTAAGAAAGTATTTCAAAGGGAAATAAAATAATTCTTGAAAAACTCCAACACTGTCATAAAAGAGGAAAACAAACGGACAAATTGGAGAATCACAAAAAAACAATGGAATTATTAAGAACAAACAGACCAACAACAACCCTACTGCAGAACAATTAAAGCTTTACCAAAAATTCATAACAAACACATACCATTACGACCAGTCATTGACTGTATAAATACATAGGATTTATAGTGAGAACAGGGCTTGCTTTGGGTTAGGGGCATGGAAATGTCCAAAAATTAGCGACGATCACGATATGCGAAATGTCCAATGTGCGGGAGCTTTGCAGACGAGATACATGTTTTAGGAAAATGTAACAATTTAGAATATTGGAGGCGTCATTTACTACCGGAAAGATTTTATAACTTCATATCGTGACAGATTGGCATGCTACGAGTTAATGGTAAATCCAGAAATTTGGATAAACTTGAGTAAATTTCTGGACAAAACGCGGAAAATAAGAACAACACCCATTCATGAATAAATACATGTTATCAAAATGCAATACCATTCATTCTTAACAATTATTCATAATTAATGTATAATACTATTGTATTATTATGTAATTGTAATATTATTGTGTTTTCTTTATGTAATTGTAATGTTATTGTTTTCTTTTTATGTTTTTGTTTATACTACTACCAATTATTACTTTATTGTAACAGACTCTCAAGAGCACGTACGGCTTACTGCCCGTGCGACCCATATTTGTAAATAATATTGTAAATATCATACTTTTTGAAGAGAAAAATTATACGCTCAGACCGGGACTTGAACCCGGGACCCTTGGTTCTCTAGACCAAGTGCTCTACCAACTGAGCTACCTGAGCAAGTACCGATCTAAACGCAAATCTTTCTCTATATACATTGTAATTCCCATCCACCAAATCCATCATTGAGATGTACAAAATCAATAATAAAAACTTGGAAAAAGCCGTACTGGTTGTAATGTATAATTCCCAAATATGTCTTCTTAATAAAGGAGCCGCCATTTGCAAGATAGAAGCATGGCTTCACAGCATTTGGTGGATGGGAATTACAATGTATATAGAGAAAGATTTGCGTTTAGATCGGTATTTGTTCAGGTAGCTCAGTTGGTAGAGCACTTGGTCTAGAGAACCAAGGGTCCCGGGTTCAAGTCCCGGTCTGAGCGTATAATTTTTCTCTTCAAATATGATTTATCCATCATTGAGATGTACAAAATCAATAATAAAAAATCATACTTTTTGTCTAATAAAGTCCTACTACTACTATTACTAATTTTATACATTTTTAGTTTAGCGTTTTTTTAAAGGAGTTGGGACGTCAAGGGTCTACTAGAGTAAACTGGAACTTCAGCTCAAGATACTTTCATTGGTTTAAATAACTCTATAGCTATTCCTTACTTTCCTGTTCCTCTGGATGCAAGTTATAGTGTGCCACAGCTCGTTAGTTATTTAAGAGATGGTATGAGATATCCTTGAGTCATACAAGTATTAGAGTAAATTATCGAACTTATTCTCCTGACGTCTTACAGTTTCTTATGAATATTTTATTTTTAAAAGTACACGTAATTCTTGAACTTACTGTTGTATTTGTAATACAGAAGGTCCCATATAATTTACTGTTAACCCTAACATAAAAAATGTCATATGAAGGTCTCGGCTGTTAAACATGGCAACTGGCAAATTCTTGAAAATTCAGTTGTACCATGTAAACTGTGATATGTGACCTCCTGAAGCATTTTGAAAATATATTGTTATTTATCATAAGTAATGCCACGAGTGATTTCCAAATTATCGATAAATTCACGACTCACGAAGTGAGGAGTGAATTTATCAAGAAAATTTGGAAATCAAGAATGGCATTTGTTAGGACTATTTAACGAATGAAATTAAGCTATTTGCTCACAAACCATTATTTAACTATAGTTATTTTAAAATATTTATATATTTAATGTAAACGGCGATGTTTGAAAACAAATGAGGAACGATTGATACGCTTCATTTCCTTCCTTTGTTCATCACTGCAACCAGATCATAATATAATTTATTGCCAAAGGATCGCAATATTCTAATAATGCAGCATAGTGGAGAAATTTATAACCAACGTTATAGGTATTAATTAATTTGATATTCTATTATATAAATATGTCAATTATATTTTTCTGCAACGTCATTTCCTAGAAAATAATTCGTTTAAGAAAATGCAAACAGTGTTTTCTTTCTTTCTTTTTTGTGGTATAATGAATTGTTACAAATGTTTTTATATTATCTATCGCATCCGCTTTCTGCTGACATTCATGCACTATATATACAATCTGGTAGCCGTATTTCTTAGAGGGTCAGTCACTGCAAAATAATTCTATGGCCTATTCAGAATGTTAAAATGGAGGGCCTTCTTTATTATGATAAAAATTAGTTGGTAAAGTCTAGGTGAAACACGACTGTGATTGGCTGTAAATCGAAAATCATTGAAATGTGATTGGTCACTGACTCCCATTTGGGGCATGCGTTAAATAGTCGTGACAATATCTGTGCTATCTATTGACGGATGTAAAAACTACGTGCACCAAATGGTTCAAGAGGTCACAATCACAATTTACAAGCTACAATTAAATTCTCAACAATTTGTCAGTTGCCATGTTTTACTTTTTATGAAAACTTGTAAATACCAAATGACAATAAAACAATTTATATAAAATATTATGACCCATAAATGTCTTTATAAAATATTAATTTTACAATATGATTACTCGGACATTAACTTCTACCGACCTTCAACTAATTTATAATGAGTCAAAAATTAATACAGGGTGCGGTATAAGTCAAGTTAACCACTGCACATGGTTGCAAGAAAAAAATAAATCAGATTCGTTGCAACTGGAGTTTGAATATGAGACCTTCAAAATATAATCTCAAACACTACTAAGCAGGTCCCTATTTAATAATAATATAATTGCGCACAATCGTGCAAAATTAATTAATTGGTGTAATGGGCTAATAACATTTTCACTTCGGAACACAATTCCAGATGACATCTTGTACACTTTAGTCCGCACAGTTTACATCTGCAACTGTCTTCGATTTGATGGTGAGTGACATTCACATACACTTTGTGATGGAAGCCGTGGACTGCATCCGGTGCCTAGTTCCTTGTTTGGTCCACACCAGCTCCTATCTATCATGGCAGGTGTACCGTAGAATTCTTCAGGAATGGATCCCGCTTCTGTCTTCGTCTTGCATCTGTTGTTCGTAAGCTTTGGTGTATGGCAGGTAGTAGCGCATTCTGAGGTCTTCCAGGAAGAAGTGTTCTCTTGCTAGTACATAGACCAGTCTCGAGGGAGTGAATTTAGAGACTGCTAGAATTTTCTTTATATAGGAGGCCTTGACGCTTTCCCAGATTTTTAAGTAATTTATCTTCAGATGTTCCCAAACTATCTCTATCCCATATGCGATTATTGGCATTATTTTTGCATTGAAGAGTTGCACAGCTGTGTCTATTGATAGTATGAGGTGTTTTTATTTGATTCATGGGTTTTAGAGCCGCTGCTGCTCTTTCTCTATTTAAACGCCAGTTTCAACCAATCTGATTTTTTATCCTTGCAACCGTTTTACAGTGGTAAAATGACTCATGCCGTATATGTATATAAAACTAACTAAAATAAATATGAGAAAATTTTGTGAAATATAAAATAAAACATTTTCAGACAATTATTAAACACATGCTTTGGGATCCACGGTTATGCACAAAATCAATTTACTTGCATGGGACATAAATGAATTCCATTTAAACACATACAGTCAGATAAGTTCAATAATGTATCACTCTGCTCTGAGTCTTCGAAGAAAATTATTTCCTTGCGTAAATCAAATGCATCAATGAATAGCCTTAGGAAAACATGTCATTACTGTTTGTATCTATTCTCCATATTACAATACATAATTTTACATTTAAAATAGGTGTCTGGATTTGAATAATGGAGAAATGTACGTTTTTAAGTCAATATAGAAATGCTATATTTAAAATAGATTCTGAAAATAGAGTTTCTCCGTAAAGTGATTAGGGGGAACTACAGGGCTTCCAATATAAAACCGGACACGCCTCACGGGGTTTCACCCGTGAGGCAGCGCTCTCTCCTCGTCCGCATTTCACTCTGCCAGCCGCAGAGTGTCCGGTTTTATACTGGAAACCCTATATTTAACTCATGCCCCAAATGGGAGTCATTGATGAATCACGTTTCAATGAATTTTGTTTTACAACAATTCACAGTCGTGTTTCACCTCGATAATTACATAATTTTATTTACCAAAATAAAAAATCTCCCCTTTTAACATTCTCAACAGGTCAGAGTATTATTATGTAGTGACTGACTCTCTAACAAATACGTTGAATATAGAAAATAATGAACAGGTTCCTTCGACCTACACATTTGATAATTGTGTGTTCAATAATTGTGTTTTTACCGACTTATTTCGAAAAAAATAATTAATAACCTATAATACTGGTTATAATGTACAGATTGATGCATTTCATTTTTTCTCCACTAGGGTCCATTCTTATAATATTGCGATCCTATATGGCAATAAATAGTATGATCAAGTTGCAGTGATGAACAAATGAAACATAACCAAATATTTCTCATTTGTTTTCAAACATCGCCGGTTAAATGATATATTCATAAATATTTTAAAATAACTGTACTTAAATAATGATTTGTGAGTAAGCAGCTTAATTTTATTCGTTAAATAGTCCTAACAAATGCCACTCTTGAATTTATCGATAATTTGGAAATCACTCGTGGCATATATCCACCGACAAACATTTAACGATAAAAAACAATGTCTTCGGCGAGTTCCTTCAGAGTAATATGTTAGACATTTGCATTTCCTTCGAACCGTGTTAAGATGGATTCTAACAGATTAAAAAAAATGTCAGTCATGAATTAAACAAGGAAAAATATCACTATGCTATAAAATGTAAATAATTATTATTCTTGAACCCAGCAAATACTGTTTCTCTAATTTAAAGCAGCTGATATGTTTAATTTTTCTTTCTATTCAGAACCCATATTTTCACCGACTATTTAACTCATGCCCCAAATGGAAGTCAATGACCAATCACATTTCAATGAGTTTTTATTTACAACCAATCACAGTCTTTTTCACCTCGATTTTATCACTTTAATTTTATCACTGTAAAATCAAGTTCCTCCTTTTTAACATTCCGATTAGGTCACAGCATTATTTTGCAGTGACTGACTCTCTAATAAATATGTTGAATATGACAATTCATATATTAAAATATAAGAATTCTAGAATGCATGTGGCTACCAGATTGTATATATAGTGCACGAATGTAGACAGATAGTTCTTGCGAGATATAATAAAAAAAATTTGTAGAAATTGATTATATCACAAAAAACACAAAGAAACCACTGTTTGTTTCTTAAACATTTTATGTCCCAGGAATTTACGTTCCAGACAAATATAATTTACATCAAAGGACATCAAAAATTAATTAATAACCTATAATGTTGGTTCTAAACCGTTTGATGTGTTTCATTCTTTCTCCACTAGGATGCAGTCTTATAATATTGAGATCCTTTGGCAATAAATAATATGATCTGGTTGCAGTGATGAACAAATCAAGCATAACAAATATTTCTCATTTGTTTTCAAACATCGCCGTTTACATTAAATATATAAATACGTAAAATAATTATATTAAAATGATATGTGAGTAAACAGCTTAATTTAATAAGTTAAATAATCCTGAAAAAAGGCCATTCTTGAACTCCAAATTCTCTAGATAAATTGGAAATCACTCGAGGCATTACTTATGACTATTTATCTCATGCCCCAAATGGGAGTCAATGACCAATCACATTTCAATGAGTTTTTATTTACAACCAATCACAGTCGTGTTTCGCCTAAATTTACCACTAAAGTTAATCATAATAAAGAAATCACCTCCTTTTTAACATTCTGAATAAATCATAGCATTATTTTGCAGTGACTGACTCTGTAAGAAATACGACTACCAGATTGTATATATAGTGCATGAATGTCACCACGTAGCGCATATGAGAGATAATATAAAAACATTTGTAACAATTGATTATACCACAAATAAATAATAGTTTTAAAAAACTAAAACAGCACGCTTTATTAGAAAACCGAACTCATATATGAAAAATAATTTTAATAAATTTAAAGTGGTACAAAAAAAATCATCTCCAACACATTTAGAATAAAACTAGAGTTATCAACAAAAAGAAAATAATTTTACCATCAAAAGCGTGGGGTGCTCTATATCAATTAATATATTTGATAATAAACACATATTGGTAAAAGTAAAGTCTCTAAGAAGAACATGTAAAAATCATAAAAAGCACCCCACGCTTACATTAAATATATAAATATTCTAAAATAACTATAGTTAAATGATGATTTGTGAGTAAACAGCTTAATTTTATTCGTTAAATAGTCCTAACAAATGCCACTCTTGATTTCCAAATTCTCTAGATAAATTGGAAATCACTCGTGGCATTACTTATGATGAAAAGAACATGCTACTTGCATAACATATCAATAACACATTACTTGTATTACGTCGTGGACAAACATGGGTTCGTTACATCAAAACAATCTATACATTCCTGAACAACTTGTGAAAGTTTGCCGGTTCAAACTTTTTTTTTTTGCAATCTGTAATACTGCCTGAAATGTAAAAATCATTGCATTTATATTATACAATAAAAATTATTATTATTAACTCATTTAGTTTGGAATGAGAGTACTGTGGCAGTAATTTCGGTCGGCGCGTTTTATCCACCATAGTAAGAGGAATAAATGGGTTGTAAGACGTAGAAAGACAAGAGGAACAGCTCCAGTAGGAAGAAAACTAGTGTGGCCATTTCAATCAGTGGAAGAGAGAGAAGAGTTTACTGGAATTTCTGTTTGGTCATTCGTTCGAAAGGGACAAGAAAAGGAAGCAAAAATAGCATCCCCTCTCATTCTGTTGCCTGGAATCCAAACAAGTTCTATCCTCCTTCAGTATCATCCCACCTTCTTCCTTTAACGCCTTAAGCCCTACCCCAGTAGTTTAGCTGAAACGTTTGCTAAAACTTTGATGACCTGTCTTTTCTTCCGCACGATTGAATTCGTGGGTTTGAGGGGGTAGTCGGAAAACGAAGAGACCATTGGGCACGTCGTTACAACTGGGAACGCCTGGAGTATAGCAACACACACACACACACACACACACACACACACACACACACACACACACACATATCTCTAACACTTGAGTCTGATAACATTCCAACAATTCTCGTTTATTTTTTATTGAGGAATTTTGGACCTTGTTCAAAAGCACTAAAAACATAGATGGGGTAATATTGGGTGTACTGCATTTTGATACTCTTGAATTCAAATGTAAATAAGTTTAGAAAAAGAAAATTTTCACGAGTCCTGTTCTTTCAACTTCACATATTGCATATTTTACAAATCCGAATGCAGTTGAATGTAAGATACACAATCATTCTCGGTTCATAAACAAGTTAAGAATGTTGAATACAATATGGGAGATATTCCATTCATTTGCTGCACGAACGTACATGAAATTAGCTAAAATATTAATTAATCAATTGAGTTGGTGTTTACCTGATGAAAATCCATATTCATTAATTAAATAAAAACAAAACTTAGTTTTATTTGATTTTCATATTTATTAAGATATAATTCAGTGACAGCTGTTTCGGTATACTGTACCTTCTTCAGACATGTTAACAAATTATGAATTGTGTTCCAACTGATCTAAGCAACAATACATCAATAATTTATAAACATGTTAACAAATTATGAATTGTGTTCCAACTGATATAAGCAACAAGACAACATAATTCATAATTTGTTAACGTGTCTGAAGAAGGTACAGTGTACCGAAACAGCTGTCACTGAATTATATCTTAATAAATATGAAAATCAAATAAAACTAAGTTTTATTTTTATTTAATTAATATAATATTAATATTAATTAAATAAAAATAAAACGTAGTTTTATTTGATTTTCATATTTATTAAGATATAATTCAGTGACAGCTGTTTCGGTACACTGTACCTTCTTCAGACATGTTAACAAATTATGAATTGTGTTCCAACTGATCTAAGCAAATCAAGTTGAGAATTTGAATGAATCCCCTTTGTTAAATTTAAAAATTTAAATAAATATTGTTGTATTGTTGCTTAGATCAGTTGGAACACAATTCATAATTTGTTAACATGTCTGAAGAAGGTACAGTGTACCGAAACAGCTGTCACTGAATTATATAATAAATATGAAAATCAAATAAAACTACGTTTTATTTTTATTTAATTAATGAATATGGATTTTTATCAAGTAAACACCAACTCAATTGATTACAATATTAATATAAATCTGATTAAAATTTATTTACTTGTATCACTTGCTATTAATAAACTTGGTTTTATATTTCAGTATTTCGAGAAAAATTTAATATTTATTGAAACAAGTAATATAATCTATATACTAACATTGAAGAAAATACTTTGTACCCCTTTTTAAGCATATTGCACGTACGGAGGGGTGTGGTATTTGGCATAATTAGAATTCATATAGAGAAAGAGTCTGATAAAATGAAATTTAAGTACAATAATGTGTGACAAATAAATTAAATTAAACAAAATAAAATAAATTGTCTCTAAGGAATTCATATGCATTACTTATTCATTTGTGTACTCATTCATTTGTTTACGTTCATACTGAAATTGCATTGTTGTAAAATAAATATGTGTAGCAGCAATGTAAATTGACTTACTCTCGCGTGTTTATTATCAGTGGTTTAAAAAAGTGAGTACATTTAATTATTTAAATTTAAATTAAACCCTGTCTAATATTGGTTTTAGTAATTTAATTACTATTTTTATGGCAAAACCAATTACCATCACACTTTATGATTGATGACCGACCCCTCAACACATTAATGTATGCAGATGATCAAGTAATATTGGCTACTTCTGAGATCATCAACAGAGAGCAGTACATAGAGTGTCAAATATAACCCAAGATTATAATTTACAAATTTCGGTGAGTAAGACAAAAACTATGCCATTTCAAGGGAAAATACTGATACAAAACTAAAATTGTTATTAACAACAATATAATAGAACAAGTTAATAACTTATCTTGGCTGCAACCCTTCGTACGACACATGTAAAGACATAGACATAAAATTGATCAAATTTCAAAAACTTATAGGAACAATAAAAAAACACTCTTCTCCAAAAAGTAAGCCCAGATACAGTTCCAAAATTTTATAAAACAATGGCTCTTCTAACTCTACTTTATGGGTCTGAAACGTGGACTCTTACTACAGGCAAATTAAATTGGATAGTAGCTGCTGAAATGAAGTTATTAAGGCCTTTAGCGGGTTATACGCTTTATGACCTTATGTGTAAAGAAGATATTTGCAAAGCTCTCAACATATCAGCAATAACTGAAACCATCTAAATATACCAAAATAATTGGCATGAACACCTCCTGAGAATGCAAAACGACAGACTACCTCTGAAGCTATTCAACTACAGACCCACAGGGCGAAGAGACCCAGGAAGACCTAAGAAGTGATGGAGGGATCAATTTCTATCCTGAAGCAGAAGAGGCCAATGACCTAATCCATGACTGTAATCGATGATGATGAATTACTTTTTTTATATTTAGATATTCGCACTTACTTCAATTATGCCTCGACATAGAACATTGACGGGTCGGAGTGAGAGACAAAGAAGAAAGGATATACTCGTATATTCCCGTACACATAACAATAGGCCAAATGCAAACATTAAATACTATAAATCGTATACAGATGTCAAATAACGCGTTATTGTTTTTTTAAATATGGCTTAGCCAAGTTATACCACATATTTCCTATCGTTCTTATTTTTTAAAATAAATCGAAAATTAATGTATTTTGACAACCTTAAAAATTAGTAGTATAGAGTGCTAGCCGTCGAGAAGAGCGGACGTGTTTTTGTTAGAGTGGTTGAAGTGTGCAGGGGACAAAGCATTATGGAAGAAGTTAGAAAGCTGATTGAAACATTGTCAACTGAAGTGAAAGAGGGGTTTGAAAAGTGCAACGTGGGTGAAAAAATTCGTGATATTGAGACGAACATGCATCGGATGGAGGACAGATTGAAATGGCTGGTATCTAAATTAGACTATCTCGAAAACCAGAGTCGCCGTAATAATATTGTGATATATGGTGTGCATGAAGAAGACAGGGAGAGCTGGGAGGAAACTGAACATACAGTTAAAAGAGTAGTGGCGCAAATCGGGATTGATTTGGTGGACAGTGATATTGAAAGAGCGCACAGAGTAGGTCGTTGGAATAGTGGGAAGAGACCGATTGTATGCAAATTATCACACTACAAAATAAAATGTTGGATCCTTAGAGACAGTAAATATCTTAAAGGGACCGGTATCAATATTGCCGAAGACTTTAGTGAGAAGGTGCGCCGCGAAAGGGACTTTCTTAAGCGACACATGCTCGAGGCGAGGAGGCAGGGCTGCCATGCAATTTAATAAATTGATTATAAATGGACGAATCTGGACCAGGGAAAAACTACAAAATATGGACAACTCTGAAAATGAATTTGAAGAGGTCATTCACAGCGAGTCCCCAAAACCTACAGAGGACGCTTCAACAGCAGGTGGTCTCCTTACAGCAGAGGAGGGAGAAAATTCTACACGAGAGAAAGAGAGAGGGAGCACTACGATACTAACTCCCAGGAATCCAATAAACATACAGCATAAAACGGCCGAACGCAAACAGCATACCCCACCTCTAAGAGGTGAACGACCGGTGGACACAAGAACTCCAACAAGAAAATCACTAAGACTTCTGAATTTACCCGCAGAAAAGGAACTATTGAGAGGGAGAAGTTCGAAAAATACAGATAAGACCTTAAAAATTAAATGAAGTGCGGTCGAATTTCGACCACTGGGCGACCACTATTTCACATAAATATTTAATTGCAAAATTTTATCAACACTATAGAGTCTAACGCAGAATATCTTAATAATAAACAATAATTGATGTCCGTCCTCTATTGATGTTACGGTAGCCCAACCGAAATATCAAAGTTCCTAAATATCGTACCGAACGTAAACAAAGAAGGTTTTAGCCTAATATATTTTTCCTCATTTCCAATGTAGTATAAATCCAGTATAGATAATTTTGTCTTAATTGTCACTAGAATCTACGTTTAATTTGCTCCATTTAGTACAGGATCCGAAAAGAAGTGGACCTTCACCCATCTGCGTACCGGATGAAACATAATTTTTTATTAAATCTGGAGTATAAACGAATATATCCACAAATACTTGCCTATTAAAATATGATCATGGCTATATTTAATTTAAATTATTTTAATTACTTTTTTCGGATACTTCACCCACTTGTTTACCGAACAAATATTATTTGAACCGATTGTTTGTAACACAAAGAATACTTCAATTACCTCTCTTTGATTTGTCTTACTGATAGACGTAAATTGCACTCTCTTTCACTTCTTTTCAAGCTTCTGGATTCCTCCTCTCCTAGTTACCTGGCGTCTAGATTTGAGAAGTTGTCTTCTTACCACAATATTAACTCCAGGTCACAAGGTAACAGTCTGCTAACAATCCCTCTTCATATCACTTCCTCTTATTCTACTTCCTTCACAGTAGCCTCTGCGCTCCCCTGGAATTTCGTTCCTCAAGATATCAGGGGTTGCCGCACACTTGGCACTTTTAAGTCACGCTTATACAGTTACCTGTTGTCTAATAATTAATACAGATTTGTAATTAAATTATCTTTATTTTGATATGCATTTCTATTGGTAAACAGGTCAGTTCAGTCACCTATATTAACTTAGGCTATCTGTGTATACCTCCTTGCCAGGTAGTCATGACCAGAAATGTGTATGCAATGCTACCCAGGCATATTAAGGAAAAGGGAAAATTTCGCAACAAATATATTCACACAAAAAGTATCCTAGATAAAATAGCCGCAGATTGTTTATTCTTGCATGCCTTCAGTGGCTGTGATACAACATCAGAATTATTTAATCAAGGAAAAATGAAATTTAAACAAAGTTATCCAGGTATTAAAAAATCCAAATGCTGATCCAGAGATCATTCCTAAACCCAGAGAACGCTTCCTTCTTGAATTACATAGTTACAATAACGTGAAATGTAAGAAAAGTATGTTCTTTAAACAGCTATAGATATGCATGCTTCACAACATCAGCATATGCCGTAAAAGTAAATTTAATATTGCGTCGCTTACACCAACAGAAGCAGCAGCACGACAACCTATCACCAGGTTCAGCAGTGGTATGGGAATAAACAAAATGCAGAGCAATAAGAATGGAAAAGAAACAAGAACGGGCTAATTTCTTTCACCACATTCGAGCTCCCAGCGAATGCAATAAGAGATGTCAGAAAGCCTGTGGATGCAGAAAGGCTGGGTTAAAGTGCTCCGTTATATGCATGAATTGTAGTGGTACCTCTAGTAACTCGCAAGTTCCATCACAAGATAGCGATGAGGAGGAAGAAACGGAGAATATTTTCGATCAAACGTGTGATGAAATCAAGAACGAAGAGGATTGGGATGAAACTGATAATCCCATCGCGGATGATATGGAAGAAAGTTCGGACTGTGACGTTTCGATCGGTACTAAAGACAATGAACTCGCGACACCTGGTCCATCAAGAACAGCGAAGCGAAGGAAAATGCGCTAAATTTTGGAATAGTGAATTGCATGTGGGTTAGGTCTACTGGGGATACCACGATAAAAAAACGCTCCGCTTACTCTACCGCAAGATAGTGTGGAAATGAGATTTTTTGGCCTAAACGCGTGTTGAACTACACTTTGCGGTGCTCGAACGCCGAAACTATTGATTTTACGAAACAAAGGTCATTACATGAATTGTAGGAAATGTTCCCTAGTTTAATTTTGTATATAAATGTTTTTATTATAAAATGAGTCGGAAAGGAGATATTACGAAAAAACTGATTTTAGGCGCCATTTTTCCACGATGGTGGCGCGAGCGGCAAAGATACGAGATGGCAAAGTTGAAATTCGGAAAGATAACATCGAAATCTATAAAAACTGCCCATTTTCAAAACTCCCGGAAAACTTTCCAGGTAAAACTACTAAATGACTGTACTAAACAGAAGAAAGGGAAGACCAAAACAGTGGTCCGTGAGTTCAAGGAATGTATGTGGAGTGAGAGGATTAACAAAGAATGACGCAGATAATAGGGATATATGAGGAATAAAACTTACAATAGGTTATAGGAAAACTACTGTGTTTTAGAGAAATTCATAATAAATAAATATATTATTTTCAGTTGAATTAAAGCAAAAAGGAAAATATATTGTAAAAAATTTAATGCTAAAAAAACAAATTATATAATTGAAAATTTGGTTCGGGATACCTGTGTGTATAATAGAAACAATCCTGAAATATAATAAAAAAAGTATAAAAATATTATAAATTACTCTTCTCCTTCTTCTTCTTCACGGTTTATGCTTATTTACTAGCCTGTTCCGACTCCAAATTGCTGCTCTTTCCATCTTTTCCTTGGTCTTCCCAAACTTCTTCTTCCTCGTGCTTTTGGTATTCTATTCTCAGTCATCCTTGCCAAGTGTTCTTTCCAGTTCGTTCTGTATTTCTCTATTGTTGACTTTAATTCCTCTATTTTTAGTTGTTGTCTTATTTCTGTGTTATGTTCTTTGTCTGTTCTTTGATATCCTGCTATTGGTCTGAGAAATCTCATTTCAGCAGCTTGTATCCTGGCAGATTGTTGTGTTGTCACTGTCCATGTTTCGGATCCATAAGTAATAATAGGCACTGCCATTGTCTTGTATAATTTCATTATAGAGTCTTTCCTGGCTTTATTTTTCGAAGTTCTTTTTAGTGTACCTGTTATAAAATTAAACTTATTTATTTTGTTATTTATATCTGTTTCTGCTGTGTATGATATTTCGCAACCTAGGAAGTTATATGTTACTATTGGTTTATTTTCCAATATTATCTTTGTCCGAACTGAATGAGCACCCTTGAAGGCCATTGTTTCTTATTTTTGTGAGGATATTTCCATGTTATATAATACAGTTAAAAATCAATGTAATAATAATAATAATAATAATAATAATAATAATAATAGCTTTATTTCACCTGGCAGAAGTTAAGGCCTTAAGGCCTTGTCTACCACTCAACCAGGTTTAAAAAAATACAAACAAAAAAATAGTCTTAAATCTAAATTAGAATATATATATATATATATATATATAGGCCTACATATATATATATATATATATATATATATAAACGATTACAAGTTATGAATACAATACAATTAATATTTATAATGTATTTTGATTTACTCTAAATTTAATGAAATAAATATATAATATGTACAAGATATATGAAAAACGAGGAAAAGATTAATGACATAGTATAAAATTAAATAAATAGAGAAAATTAATTATTAGACAACAGGTAACTGTATAAGCGTGACTTAAAAGTGCCAAGTGTGCGGCAACCCCTGATATCTTGAGGAAGGAGATTCCAGGAGTACGCAGAGGCTATTGTGAAGAAAGTAGAATAGGAGGAAGTGCTATGAAGAGGAATTGTTAGCAGACTGCTATCTTGTGACCTAGTGTCAATATTATGGTAGGAGGATAACTTCTCAAATCTGGACGCCAGGTAAGTAGGAATGAAGGAATTCAGAAGCTTGAAAAGTAGTGAAAGAGAGTGCAATTTACGTCTGTCAGTAAGACGGAGCCAAGAGAGGTTATTAAAGTGTTCGGAAATATGGCCATAACGGCGGATATTGAAAATGAATCGAACGCAAGCATTATGAACACGCTGCAGTCTCTGCGACATGTCATAGTTTAGATCATTATATATAATGTCACAATAATCGAAGTGTGGCAACACAAGATACTGCACAAGGATTTGTTTTAACGAAACTGGGAGAAACTTCTTTAAACGTCTAAGATAATGTAAGGTGGAGAAAGTCTTTTTACATATGTGTTTCACTTGTGTTTGCCAGGTTAAATTTGCGTCTAGATGTAGTCCAAGATCTATTACTGAAGAAGAATAAGGGATAATTATATTATTTACAGTAATGTTTGGAAGTGTAGATATGTCAAAGGTTGTAAGCAGTCTTTGTTGTCCCATTAGAATTACTTGTGACTTGTTAGGATTTAGATTTAGACCGATACTTGAAGACCAGTTAAAGATGGATATGAGATCGTCATTATTTTCGTCAAACAATCCTGTTTCTCTAACATATACTTCGCAACGTTTTTATACGCTTATTTCACCAATGATCTAGGAAAAATTAATTTGCCTGATCATTAAATTCTCCACAGAACACATTAAATAGATGTACTCCCTCCAAGCTATTTAATTAATGGATTTAGCAGTGAAATAAGATGTCTGCAAACTTCAATAGAGAGACGGACATAATTTCTAGAGCACATATTGTCACACACCATTGAGACATCATAACATAGGAAATGAAACTAACAAAATATGAACTTTTTTACGAGCTTATATATTTGCAAGCTCTCGTTGTGTTTTCATTTTCACATACAGTATATGTCTGAGGGCAGTAATACAGAAAATTATGGCACACTTTGTCCTCGCATGACGATGAGAGGCATAAAAATGAACATCGCAGGGACTTTTCACTTACTGCCTGGAAACATTAAATATTTTATATCAACATAAAACATGAAGGCGAAAAGAACTCGAGCAGATTCCATGCGATGATGTTTCTTTGAGTAAGTACGAATAAGTTCTTAATTTCATAGACACTGACGACGACTGACTTTTATGTCCCTCTATTTACCAATTCAATAAATGTTGAGGAATTTGAACTATAAATGTGTTTTTTTCGGATACCTAGACTTAGCAAAAAATTCATACTGCATAATTGCAATATAATAACCATATTTGCTCATATATATATATATATATATATATATATATATATATATATATATAAAAACTCGATGCTATTCTTTTTGCAGAC
>JASPKZ010004461.1:0-53062 GCA_030220185.1 Diploptera punctata
TTAGTTATCTTTGGGCAGCATTAGGTGAAAAATGAGGAAGCTATTGTGTGTTCGGCTGGCTTAAACTTGGCAAAGAGAAGATGGGATATATAGGGTAGATCCACAACCGCCTTCGCCCAGTACAAAAGAGAGACCCACCCCTTTTGTCGTTTCGCCGTCTTTCCCTTTCCCCGCTGTTAACCACTGGTCAAGAAATTCCGGCAACACGGTGCGAGTTAGAGAGGTGAGCACATCTGTCCTCCTTCTACAAATTTTCTTGTCAAATTTAAGCAGACAAACAATATTGTTAGGTGAGTAGCAAGTTATGTGAGAAATTGATAAATTAATGTTAGTTTTGGGTACATTAGGGTGATAAATGAGTCAAGCTGGTATTAATTGAGCAAGTTGGGTGAGAAAATGGTAAATAATGTTAGTTTTGGGCAGAACGAGGGTGAGGGTCGAAATGAGCAAGTTAGTGTTAGATGAGCAAGTTTAGGATGAGAAAATGGGGTAATTAGAGTTAGGATGGGCAAGTTCGGGTGAGAAAGTGGGTTATGTCAGCTCAGGATAGGGATCATGGGAGCTTCTGTCCTCGGCGGGCCATGAACTACGGTTCGTTTATGCCACAAGTTAGTTAGATATTACATTAATTCTCGTAGACTGCGATGGGCAGATCATGTGACGTGAATGGGAATGAAAGAACTGCATGGAAGCTGCTGTGAAAATCAGAGGCAAAACGCCCAGTTGGCGATCAAGAATGAGGTGGGAGAACAACATTACATTTGATTTGAGGGAAGTATATTTATAACGGGAATTATTGGAAAATATTAGCTCAGGATAGGATTTGGAGAGCTTATGCACGCGAGGCCATGAACCTCGGTCGGTAGTGCAGGAGTTAGATGGTACAATGCCTATTGCTATTGCTATTGCAATTGGATTTAGAAGAATAAATGATATTTCAATTAAGTTGGCTTATATTAGATTTAATGAAAGCTGAACGGTTAAAAAGTTTGTGCAGCTGCTGTTAATGAAATGGAAGAGGAAATTAGATGGGGAAGGGGTTGGTTTACACCGTAAGAAAACTCTTCTGCTGCAACCTACTTCGCAGACGTTGCCAACTAAAATCAATACTGGAGACACGTGGTTCAGACAGAACATACTGCTGTGTCCCCTACAGTCTGTCCTCTGCTTACTTTTACTTCCCTCTGGATTCTTGTACATTCGAGGATTCAAACCCACCCCTGTCGATACATTTTAAACGCGTTGATAGATTTTACAATATCAATAAATAAGTCAAAAGTAATGGCATTTTTGGTGAATATGGAATTAGATCAAAAATTGTACTAGATAACAAAATAATAGGACAAATATCACATTTTCCAATATTTAGGATGTGATATAACATTACAGAGAGAAAAAAAGATATAGAAAATAAAGTAAATAAATTTCAGGCTTTTGTGGAACCATAAAAAGAACCTAGGTCGGAAAACAAGGAAAGATACGAAACTTAAATTATATAAAACAATGGCTGTTTCCTTTGTTGTTGATGGAAGTGAAAATTGGATAATGAAAATCAAGGGATAAAAGGCAGGATACAGACTGCGGAAATGCTGTTTTTACGTAATGTGAAAGGATGCACAAGAGCGGATAGAATAAGGAATGAAACTATACGAGAAGAATAAATATATATAAAATTGAAGATAAAATCAGCGAAAATAATAAGAAATGGACAGAACACTTATTGAGAATGAACAACGAAAGAATACCAAAAAAGCACTTCCTGTATAATCCCAGAGGAAAAAGACATGTTGGCCGACCACACAGAAGATGGACTCCACTTTTAACTTCGCCGGAACAGGCTGCATAGCCTAAACCTTGTAGTAGAAGAAGAAGGATATGAAAAGAAAATGAAGCTTGAGTCGGGATTTGAACCCGAGTATCCAAAACTCTGTACGTTCAGCGCTCCAACCAACCGAGCCACCAAGAATTCCAACACAAACATACATTTATATATATACACACACATAAAACATGTTGATAGATTTTACACCGGCGATAAAAATCTTGAGTATAACTTTTTGGAAATTATATATATATATATATATATATATATATATGTGTGTGGGTGTGTGTGTGTGTGTGTGTGTGTGTGTGTGATTTGTCATTAACTGTCCATTTCCAATATAGGATAAGCTCGGGTGAATCGGGACAAAAATAGGAAAATCTGTAATATCGGTTTCGTTATCGGTAAGACATGTTTTGTATTACGAATTAATACAATATTTGATCAACATTTTCTACCAGTTATAATCTCGTCAATCGAATGTACGAGAAATTATTGGCATTATACTCCAGTATCCTTATAAAAATTGATTATGGTGAATAGGGACAGTCTTTTCAGTGAATCAGGATTGTTTAAAATGGCTTTTTTCGGTAAAATATGTATTTATCAAACTTTAAACATAATATATAACATAATTTTTTATATAAACTATCACAGAATAAAATGTATTCTTTATATAGGCCTACAAAGATTTTTCTTCTTCCCCCATCCCCAACAAAATTTTCACCATTCACGGTCCTTTTTAAAAAAATCCCTCTTTTTCATTAACTGTCATTTTTATTTGTATTGTATTGTAAGCCTATGTTTTCCCTTTACAGAGATTTAGGCCGCTCTCCCCCTACAGGGAAGTATTTGAACCATGCTAATTTAGTAAACTTGTTTTCGTATAGATGTAATTTGAGTGGTATGGGTCAGCCTCCCGCCTCATACTGACATCTAGGAAACCAAGGTAGTACTAGGACGGGAAAATTCGTAAATTTTGTGCTTAGAGGCCTTTTCATTCAGGCTTAAGGATATTTTACGAGCCTGAAAATCTTCAGACTCGGGACCCACGGCTTAAAAGTCCCTCCCGGAGGACTTGCTCCTTGGATTTTCCGTCATTTTTATTTCATAATTAATCTAGATATATTTCCTCAGAATTTCGTTTTCAATATTGTTTTTTTACGTCGGATTTAGTTAATCTATACTCTTAGTAATTATGTTTTGAACATCGTTTGAGGATAAAATTATTTCAATTCTAAAAATACTATAACTGATAAAACAGTCGTCCTCAACTATAATAACTTCTGTATAAACGTCGTCACACACTAATAAAATTCTAGGCCTTTCAAAGACATACTTCATCCTCAGCAATTATTATCGTACTGTTTTTAATTATTTGTATATTTTATACAGAGGGCTTTGGTTGTTGGGTGTGTTCGCATTTATAATTTTTTTTTAATTTCTGCTTCCTTGATAGCACTGGTCATCATGATTTATGTCTCATGAGCACCAATAGTTTTACTTAATGCAATTTTTTATCATGTTTTCAAATATGTATTCGGAATTTCTCCATCATCCACAGTTTTTTTATTTCAATTTCAATTAATGGATTTAAATAATTATTTTTTAATAAACGTTTTTTTCGTCCATTTGTGCATTGTAAAATAAAACGGGAACAGTTCCATCAGGAGATTTCAGCTATGGAAAAGATATATCAAGGCAAATGCAATCCTAAAATGCTGGCCGATTATTGTTGGACCATCAAGAGGGATGCTCCACAGGCGAAATATAGCAGAAAATCGTCATTTCTTACTTGCTAGGTGAGTCCGAATGTTCGAATATTGTGTAGTTACGAATGTAGAAAATATTAAAGTGTTTGAAATTATAAATGTCTGTCTCGGAAACCTTGCGTGATGGAGAAAAGCCTCACCCACAGGTTTTTTATTTCAATTTCAATTAATGGATTTAAATAATTATTTTTTTAATAAACGTTGTTTTCGTCCATTTGTCCATTGTAAAATAAAACCAAATGAGCTAACTCAAATGATTTCAGCTATGGAAAAGAGATATCAAGGCAAATGGAATCCTAATATGCTGGTCGATTATTGTAGAACCATCAAGAGAGATGATCCACAGGCGAAATATAGCAGAAAATGGTCATTTACTTACTTTCTATGTGAGTCCGAATGTTCGGACATTGAATAGTTACGAATGAAGAACATATTAAAGTGTTTGAAATTATAAATGTTTGTCTCTCGGAAACCTTGCGTGATGGGAAAAAACCGATATAAATATTTGAATTCAGGAGAAAAAATACTATTAGAATCACATAGTACTTGTTTCTCTGAGACAAAAAAAAAGTTTATTTTTTGTAGCTCGGTGTATATCAATTTCTTGCAGGATATTGATTTTTTGTTTTATAAGTAAAACATTTTATATATTGATATAGATTTAGTTAAAACCCGTTTTTTTTACTTACTACTTATTTACTCACTGGCATTATCGAACAAGTAGGTTCATGGCCGCGCGGACATAAGCTCTCCACACATCCCTATCCTGAGCCAATGCTTTCCAATGCTTGTATAATCTACTTCCCTCAAATCATAGTTAATGTTGTTCTCCCACCTCATTCTTGGTCTACCAAATGGGCGTTTTCCTTCTGACTTTCCTACAAGAAGTTTCCATGCAAGTCTTTCATTCCCCATACGTGCAACATGTCCTGCCCATCGCAGTCTACAGGACTTAACTGTTCTTATTATATCTGGCTCCGAATGGGGACTATTTGACCTCCGGAATATTTTACCCCAGATGAACCCATGTCCGCATTTCTTGACGGTTGTATTTTTACGGTGAAAGATCGTCACTCTTTCGACCAAGGTACTTTTTTCGTCTGGCTTATCACCTTCGACCAGTCCGGCAAGGGTAACCCTATCGGCAGCAATGCTAACCGGCCAGCATAGCTCTCAGGATCATTTAAGCACGCAAGCCACTCCACCACGACAAGGTAAATATACCATGGAGGGCAGTAAAGTGATCCCACACACAGGCCTCAGGAGGCCCTTGGGGTAGTAGGAAGTTAAGGCTCCCACTTTTTTAGACAATCGGCACTTTACGTCAGCCGGGTTATCAGTCCTGCGTGACGGCCGCCTTTACCCAAACCCCCAGAACAAGCGTCTGGTACTCCATTTCCGTTAGAGGCTGAGTCGACCCCAGGTTCATTGTGCCGCCAGAGGGTTTGGGTTTTTTTGACTTTTGTTAATCAAGCCTGGGTTTTATCAAAGTCTTCGCACAGCCTGATTTCAGAACTGCAAGTAACGCGTTTCTAGAATCTTAGGTTGTTAGTAAATCATTTAGAGTACAGACTTTTCCACTTTCACTCACGATTATTCAAACACATTAAAGTAAAGTTAGGGGAGAAGCGACTTTTATCTTCACTTGTAAACGCGTTTAGCAGAAAATCCCTTCGTGAAAATACTTTAATCGGATTAAAATCATTAAAGCTACTAGAGTGTTCATCTTTCAAAACCATCCACGTGACCTTCATTAAGCCCATTAACAAAATCACAAGTCGTACGAGAATATAGCGAGCATAATGATGCACGAAATCACGATACTTTATTGTAACACTAACTAATACCCGGCGTGCGCTGCTACGCCTAAATTAATAAAATATCGAAGGTTAATTAATTATATGGTACACACTGCGAGAACCAAACATGGCGGATTCTGGAGTAATTTTTTTTATTTCAAACCAGCTAACATCCGACGTGCTCTGCTACACCTCTAAATAAAGATTGACGGTTTTGGCATTTAGTTGAAATAAGTAGAAGGAAAAATAAATATAAAATTATACAGCGTGATACAAAATTTTACTGTACAACTTTACAAAGCTTATAGAAATATTATTTAGAAGACCTACAGAATTGGTTTAAATTGCCATATCATAGCACAAACTCATCAAGTTTTCACGGTATTCAGTCAACGTGGTTCAATGTGGCTTCGTTGGTCATGCAGCAAACATCCAACCTGAAATCAATCTCCTCCACAAAACGTTGCAGCATATCCGGCTTCGGTAATGCAGCTGCGGCGGTGATTCGGTTTCGGAGATCAGCAAAGATTGGCAGGAGGGCGGAAACGTAACACTTTATCTTAAGGAAACCCCATAAGAAAGTCCAGTGGCGTTAAATCAGGAGACCGAGGGTGGCCATGTTGTTGTTGTTGGTAGGTACTATAAAACTTTGTCGGTGAAAACTTGATGAGTTGTGCTATCATATGACATTAAAACCAATTCTGTAGGTCTTCTAAATAAATTCTATAAGCTTGTAAAGTTGTAAAGTCAATTTTGAATCACCCTGTATAATAATTATTTTTAGATTACCCCGTGCTGATTACCCGGCGTTGGTCGGGAATCTAAGTATCCCGATGTACTTGGCATAAATGAGCTGAAATACAAACTTCGTTATTTTGAGTTTGTCGATAAAAGAATGTCCGCCGTGCGATGCTACGCTTTCCCGGGAATCTTACTTATCCCGATCTTCTTGGAATCAATGAAAGACAAAAATGGTTATTGTGAGTTATCCTTAAAAGATAAACGTTATGCTGTTCGCGACTTTTCTGTACAGTTTTTCTTTTTTGATATCAATTCTGTGTACAATAATTTTGTGTATTTGTATGGTTTAGGCAGCAGTAAGCCATTTAAGCTTACAAAAAACGAGCACTTTTCACGTTTTTTCAATACAGAAGATGATTTTTAAGGGTGAAGGGCATGAGCATTAAAATCCTCTTATAACCGTAACGTCCCAGGGAAAATCCTGAACACTTTTCAAAAAGCATCGTGACAAACGAATGAATGGTATGGCAGCACAGCTTGCCCGGGAATCTACTTATCCCGACCCTCCTAGGCATCAATGAAGAGACAAGAATGGTTACTGTGTGTTATCTGTAAAAGATAAACATATGCTGTCACAGACTTTTCTGTAGAGTTTTTTTGAGATATTCAATTCTGTGTACATTACTTGTGTGTATTTGTTATGGTTTAGTAGCAGCGTAAGCCACTGAATGGTAAAAAAAAATAACTTTTTTTACGTTTTTAACAACAAAGGATGTTTTCAAGGGTGTAGGAGTTGAGTATCACAACTCTCTTATAGCCTATGTTCATCCCGGGAATCTTCTGAACATTTTGCAAAAAGTCCCATCACAATCGGATCAACGGCAAGGCCGCATATAAAGTACGAACAAACAAACAAACAAACATTCATTTTTACATATTAGATTTCAGGTAAACCCTCCCACTTCTAACGGTCGGATTTCGCTGATTTTTGGGGATAATACATAACTTGGTTTATCTTAACAGAATATTCCGAATTAGGCTATATTGTGAAACATCGAAAATTGCGATCGCTTAGAACGATTTTTAAATTTTTCGTTTCAGATGAACTCCTACACATAGTGGTTTTAGAACATAATAGATAACGGCTAAATACACGCCGCATCTGAAAACCTGTACATACAAATTTTCAGGAAGATCGGTTGAACATTTAGAAGAGTATAAAGGACAGACATACATACATTCGTTTTCATATTAATATTGTAGATTAATTGATTATATATATATATATATATGTCCAACCGCTATGGTGTCGAGGTAGCGTGCTGCCTTGTCACGCAGAGGGCCACGGTTCGATCCCCGGCGGGGCAGTTTTTCTGGGTGAGGTTTTTTATCGGGGTTTTTCCTCACCTGTAAGACAAATGTCAGGAAAACTTTAAAGCCAAACGGTCCCCGAAATCATATGGCCATCATTATCATCATCATCATCATCATCATCATCCTTCATCGGTGTGGAAAGCAAAGGGAAGCTATTACACCTACAATTCCCTAGTAAAGCTGCAAGCATAGCATGAAAATGCTATGCTTGCAGTGAAGGACCTGCCTTCGGGTAGAATTACTATGGATGAACATATAATATATAAGAACATTCGCAGTCGAGTCTACGACAGGAAAACAACGGCTGGAAGCGCTCGCCACTGAAGATGCCCTCCGCAGTTGAGGGAGAAACGTCTGGAAGAAACGCCAGTTATAGACCACGGCCACATAGCACTGAATATTTTAATACCATAAGAAGAACAGTTCAATCTCGTAGACTGCGATGGGCAAATCATGTGGTTGCGAATAAGGAATGAAAGAGGGGCATGGAAACTTAATGTAGGAAAACCACAGACATTAATAAGCTGTTAGTTTATGCTGATGATGAAGTACACTGGCCGATAGCGAGGAGATACTAAAGGCCAACACGCACACACTATTGAGTAACACTAAGAAATTAGGAACTGGAAGTAAATATCAGTAAAACTAACTAATATATGGTGGTCACACGTAGAAATACATTATATAATGGAAATGGACAGCTAATGACAAAATGAGGGAAATTTTGAGGAATTGGCTGAATTCAAATACCTAGGAACAATAATCACAAATAGGGAGGAATGAGATGCACAAAGAACTTAAACATAGGCTCAATTCTGGAAATGCATGCTATTATGCATTGCAGAGACTTTTGATGTCCCAACTCTCTTTCAAAAAATGTTAAGCTGAAAAAAATATAAAACTATTATTCTACCAGTTATATTATATGGGTGCAAAACATGGACTCTTACTTTAAGAGAGAGAAAGGAGTTTACGAGTATTGAGAAATAAAGTTCTTAGGAAAATTTTGGACCAAAGAGAGATGAATAGGCAGGTGATGGAGAAGACTACTAACAATGAACTACATGGTCTTTATAGGAAGCCAGATATAATAAGAACAGTTAAGTCCCGTAGACTGCGATGGGCAGGACCATGTTGCGCGTATGGGGAATGAAAGACGTGCATGGAAACTTCTTGTAGGAAAGCCAGAAGGAAAACGCCCAGTTGGTAGACCAAGAATGAGGTTGGAGAACAACATTAACTATGATTTGAGGGAAGTAGATTATACAGGTAATGATTGGAATGCATTAGCTCAGGATAGGGATTTATGGAGAGCTTATATGCCGTGCGGCCATGAACCTACAGGTTCGATAGTGCCAGTGAGTAAGTAAGTAATAAGTAATGTTTTTACAATTTCACAAGTAAACTGGAATAAAAAATTAAGTTTTTTCCAATTTAACAAGAAATATATATTCCATAAACCTGTAAAATGGGACATTAATTCGACTTGCTGATGGATTCGCTTAGTTTACGCCAGTTGCTGCTGCGACGGGTTTTTTATTCACGCGAAATGAGGCGACATTAACAAGTGTGTAAATGAGAAAATTGACTTATCCATTATGGCAAATCTGGTAGAACGGAGTAGGTAGCAAAAATCTTCATCTCCAAGTACATTACATGCAAATCTGTGTGCCGGGAAATAATGGTTTCCGAAATATCAGATCTACCAAAGTTTGGTCGTCTGTTGAAAGCTTCGTTAAGACCTTTCCAGCAAGTCATCGAATAATAGAGTAGTTTGATACGCCACCAACAAACTTACTAAGAGCAACCCATCACACATTAAAGCAAGTTCCAACTGGAAACTCTAACAGAACTTTTGTAAATTTCAACTAATTAACGTATTTAAAATTGAGTTTCTCCAATTAAAAAAAAACACAATGTCATCAGGTTATCATTTTCTGATATTCTCCCATCGGTATGGCGTACTTGGTAACCCCTTCTGAGGTTGGGTCGCGGTGGTCTAGTGGTTATGTTCCTTGCCTCTAGTTCCGATGATCGTGAATTCAAACCCGGTCGGGGTTCATAGGTTTTTTAGGAATGAAAAAAATCCAATAAAAAACTCCTTCGGGAGAGATTTCAGCCGTAGATCCCGAGTCTGAAGACTTTCAGACTCCTAAAAGAACTCAAGTCTAAATTAGTGCATGTGAACCAAAATGTAATCAATTTTCACCGCCAAAGCAATACCTTTGTTGCCTACTACATGTGTTGTTTGAACCTGTGCTGACCACATGTCACTCATGAATTCCACAATCTAAAGAAGTATAGCGTAACTAAAGTACACAGTGCAACAGACGAATTGTATAAATCAGTAAGGGTATTTCATACACAGCACATTAGATCATGAAGGATTGTACTATAGTTACCTTCATTTAGACGCTGAGCGGGGCGTGTTAGTTCTGATATCTGACGGACACACTTCAAAATTTTTAATCATCAGCCTTACAACCTCACAGAATATCAGCTTCAATGTCCCATACGCTTTGGCCTACGTATTTTGGATATGTTGTTAAAACAGTGGGTTTTTTTTGTCGAGTGTTACGCCTAAAGAAAGGGCTTCGTTTTTACATCGATGTTGTGTCCACAAAGACTTAATTGTGGGGCATGTTACGATATTGACGAATACCTTTTTTGTAATAACTAACAGTTTAGGCATGTACTACGTTTATTTTTATTCTCCATTTTTGCACCATGGTTCGAGAATATTAAGGTTATTTTTGAATCTGTCCATAGACGCGTGTATTCTTCGGGAGGATTGACTAGTGATTAGAGTGTCATTTGCATACCATAAATAGATGAGTGGTTGCTATATCTATTGTCATGTGGAAATATCATTTATGTATATATTGAAAAGTGTAGGTCCTAGGATACTGCCTTGTGGCACTCCACTACTTTAAGTGATGGCCGCAGAGCTTTCCATCTATCTACCTATCTAGTCACAGTGAACTACGAAACCTTAAAACATAAAGTAACTAAACTTAATAAGAAGAAGCAAATTTAATTACCATAAAACATAAATATATAACATTATATTGAATACGCCTGAAATAATCTACAGATGTAAGGACATCATGGACTGTTTTCCCTAAATATAGATAGTAAGCCATTGTATCGCTTGCAATTCCCGCCGTGCCCCCCTTCGTGCCTTGCCCTCATTCTTCTCATCTGTGACTATATACGTCAGAAATATCCGCTAGGGGAGCACCCATGTCTTTATGAGGGACTTACCGGGTATATTCCAACACTGTTGTACTATTCCAGGCTGCGATGAAAACATGAATTCAGTATATGCCCTACATTGGACGTTCAAACAGCGATGTTTTGTTTTCCTGTGTTTTCCTCTTTCAATATCTTAGACTAAACGCGTCTGATTAATGATTAACGCTCTATATTTTTAAAAGAAAAATGCTTTCGTTTAAATTCACTAAAAAATTAGAATAATGTCATCATTAAATTGTAAAAAGGACCCAATCGACCAGCAATCAACAAAAATAAATTCTCCATGAAAACTACAAAACACTTTCATAAAACGATTATTTTACATTAAATTTCTATCAGATAAAATTACATTCCCTTAATAAAAAACAACAAGGTAATTGCAGAGCTTTTTTTCCAAACAACTTGAAATTGTTTAAGCGTCATTCAGGCTTCTTTTTACAAACATCCGATTCAACTTAAATATCGAGATTTCAGTGTTAATAAAAAAACTGAAATTCGACTGAAATAGAGATATTTCAGTGGTTAATAACAGAAAACTTAATTCGACTGAAATATAGATATTTCAGTGTTAATAGAAAAACTTAATTCGACTGAAATTCGAGTATTCAGTGTTAACATGAAAACTGAATTCACAAATATCGAGTTTTCAATGTTGAAGATAAAACAACGAAACTTCGAGCTGTGAAATAAAGATAACCTAAATTCGACTTAAATGCAGATAGCCTACTTCAGTGTTAATTATAAAACTTAAATTCGACTGAATTAGAGTTTTCAGTGTCAATATATAAACTAAATTCGACTGAATATAGATGATATGCTTCAATGTTATATAAGAAAACATAAATTCGACTGAAATATCGAGTTTTCAGTTTTAATATAGAAACTGACTTTCAATGAAGTGTCAAGTTTTCAACTGTTATAGAAAACGGTATTCGAGAAAATATCGAGTTTCATTTAATTGAACTGAAATTACTGAAATACTGAGTTCAGTGTGAATATAGAAAACTGAAATAAAGGCAAAATCGAGTTTTCAGTGTTAACATAGAAATGAAATTAAACGTGAATATCGAATTTTCAGTGGTTAATATAGAAAATGAAAGTCAACAAATATCGAGTTTTTCAGTGTTAATATAGAAAACTGAAAATCAACTGAAATCATACAGTTTTCAGTATCAATATAGAAACTGAAATCAATTGAAATAAGAGTTTTCAGTATTAATTAGAAAATGAAATCAATTGAAATATAGAGTTTTCGTATTAATATAAAAACTGAATCATTGAATATAGAGTTTTCAGTAAATATAGAAAATGAAACAATTGAAATATAAGTTTTCAGTATTAATATGAAAACTGAAATCATTGAAATATAGCGTTTTCAGTATTAATAAGAAAACTGAAATCAAGTGAAATTAGAGTTTTCCATATTAATATAGAAAATGAAATACATTGAAATATAGATTTTCAGATTAATATAGAAAACTGAATCAACTGAAATACAGAGTTTTCAGTATGATATAAAAACTGAAATCAAAGAAATACTGAGTTTTCAGTGTTGATATAGAAAACTGAAATTAAAGGCAAATATCGAGTTTTCAGTAGTTAACATAGAAAACTGAAATTAAACGTGAAATATCGAATTTTCAGTGTTAATATAGAAAATTGAAATCTAATTGAACAATCGAGTTTTCGGTGTCAATATAGAGAAACTGAAATTCCATCTGAAATATACCAGATTTCAGTATTAATATAGAAAACTGAAATCAATTGAAATATAGAGTTTTCAGTAGGCCTATTAAGTATAGAGAGAATAATCTCCTTTGATAAAAACGAATATCGTTTGCATTCAAATGTTTTCTTTTTTCTTTCCGTTATGTCTCGGAAATAAAAATCTTCAAAGTCAAAACTCAGAAATTTCCTGGCGATGATATATATACGAAGGGGTTACAAGAGGAACATGGAAGAGCAAAAAAAAAGTTTTTAGCCTAAAAGAAGAGAAAGAGGCGCCGAATGGCTACATACCGGCGCGACACAGCGTCTGGGTGGAACTGTGCCAGCTGTGTGGACGCCTCTTGCCACTGTCAGTGCCATCTCCTCCGCCATTCTTCTGTTGGCTCGACATCCGGCCGATACAGTTGAGACTGCGGTGATCCATGGCGGTGGATTTAACACTTAACACTTGTTTCACTTCCAATCACAACACTGAATCAATATCACCATAAATCCGCCACATGTCCTGACCCAGAATTGTCAATAGCACAAAACAAATCACTTCTGCCATAAAGACAACCCCGTATATTCCCTACACATCCCCGACACAACATCCGTATTTATTTATTTCATCAAATATCGATACATATAAAGCAGTATGAAATGCCATATCGATATATGAAACAAAAAACAATTTATCAATGGTAAGCATCGTAAATTAAATTGTTATTTTTCATAAATTCCCCATAAATTGACAACCATACATTGAAATATTATTTTGCTATTATATTTCACAAATTGCGAGCAAAAAGTACGAAATAATTAATAAATTACAATAGCCTCTGGAAGGTACAATTTATCATTAAAGCACGTCAGAATTTAGGAAGACAATGAACAATCTTTCACCAATCATTTATCGACTTTTTTTATAAGACTACTATAAAGCAGAAAAGCTTTAACATCTAGTCTCTCTATTAATATCAATACATTTCCAAATATGATGCAGATTCTAAAATATATTTAAAATCAAATTGGTTTGTTTTTCTCTTCATTAGAGTGATCTCAAAAGCATACAAAAACGGTTTTTACGTGTTTCAGCTACAAATATAGTCAATTAGGCACAAGCAAATTCAAATTATCACCAGACAATTTGTGGCAAACAGCAATAGAAGCTTCAACTGTTCTTAAACCCAAGTGGATATAATTTACGTAAGTCAGTTTCTGGTTTTAGACACCAAATAAAACATTTCGGTTGCATGAAAGTTTTCACTGGAAAATAAGATCATAAGATCAGCACAATTGCGATGACGTAGACGAACTCCATAGTAACTGACATAACAACTGCAATAAAATAACATTTTAATGTTTTATGTAGAATTATAGGCTTTCACGGCCGGTTTGATTCTGTTTCATTGGCCTTCAGGGCTAAATTACCACGGCCCAGTTTTATAGAAACTCGGCTTTCATCCACTACTATTGCGGTAGACATACAAAAAAATCACCCAGAAAACATGTCCCGATCGGGGATTGAACCCAGACCCTCTTGGTATGAGGCAGGAATGCTATCTGGAGACCACGTCATTGAACAATAATAGGCACCTCTAATTAAATGAATGATAAAGATGATCGGAATTAGGTCCGGTTGAAGAAAATATTGCATTTTCTAAAATAATAATAATAATAAAAATTATTATTATTATTATTATTATTATTATTATTATTTTGTATTATATTGTAAGGCCACGTTTTTCCCTTAACAGAGATTTAGGCGCTCTCCCCCTACAGGGATGAATTTGAACCATACTAATTTAGTTACACTTGTTTTCGTATAGATGTATTTTTTTAGTGGTCCGTGGCCAGCGTCCCGCCTCATATTGACATCTAGGAAACCAAGGTAGTACTAGGACGGGAAAATTCGGTAAATTTTGCTTAGAGGCCTTTTCATTCAGGATTAAGGATTTTTTACGAGCCCGAAAATCTTCAGACTCGGGACTCACGGCTTAAAGTCCCTCTCGGAGGACTTGCTCCTTGGATTTTTCCGTCCTAAAAATCCATCGACCCCGGCCAGGTTTGAACCCGCGACCCTCGGGACAAGAGGTAAGGAGCATAACCACTAGTCCACCGCTACCGATTTATAATAATAATAATAATAATAATAATAATAATAATAATAATAATAATAATAATAATAATAATAATAATAATAATAATAATAATAAAAATGTATGGGGGCACGCCGTAGCGTAGTGGTTAAGGCACTGAGCTACAAGCCGGAGGGTCGAGGGTTCAAGTCCCGTTGGGAGTCAGGATTTTTAAACTGACCCAAACCCTCTGGCGGCACTATGGCCATGGGGTCGACTCAGCCTCTAACGGAAATGAGTACCAGACGCTTGTTCTGGGGGTAAAGGCGGCCGTCACGCAGGGCTGACAACCCGGCTGACGTAAAGTGCCGATTGTCTAGAAAAAGTGGGAGCCATAACTTCCTACTACCCCAAGGGCCTCCGGGCCTGTTGTGGGATCACTTTACTTTACTTTAATAATAATAATAATAATAATAATAATAATAATAATAATAATAATAATAATAATAGTGTTTTGTTGGTATTACTCGCCCAAGTTAGGTTGCATGACTAGAGAGAAAGTGTGTTAGCGCTAGTGTCGCCTAACTATTTCTCTATGGAAGAGAGAATCCCTAAAAAAAAGTAAAATAATCCCACTACAGGCCACAGGAGGCCCTTGGGGTAGTAGGAGGTTAAGGCCCCCACTTTTTCTGGACAATCGGCACTTGATGTCATCCGGGGGTTGTCAGCCCTGCGTGACGGCCGCCTTTACCCCCAGAACAAGTGTCTGGTACTCATTTCCGTTAGAGGCTGAGTCGACCCCAGGGCCATAGTGCCGCCAGAAGGTTTGGGTCAGTTTAAAAATCCTGACACCACCGGGACTAGAACCCTCGACCTTCCAGTTTGTAGCGCAGTGCTTTAACCACCACGCTACGGCGTGCCCCCCCCCCCGAGTGGTAAAGGCAGGAAATCCTTGGCGCAGAGGTAAGGGACTTGCGCTGGTTCGGGTCTCCATGGGGGGAAGAAATGTTCTCATGGAATTTCGGCCAATATGGGACCGGTGCCCACCCATCATCGTGAGGCATTTGGGTAGCTACAACAAGTAGCGGTTCCAGGTTGAGAAAACCAGCTATAACGGCTGTGGGACGACATGCTGACCACATGTCACCCCTACACTGGCTGGATGATCATCTACCTCTGTGATTGACGCATGTGGATGTGAGGCCAGCAGTCGGCTGGTAGGCTAAGGGCCTTGTAGGCCTGTCGCGCCACGAGTAAAAAATACTACTTTGAAAAATACGGAAGAGCATTAATTTCATGTTTTATGTCAAATTGTATATGAAAGTTTATAAAAAAAAACTCCGTCACAAAGGAATTGAGTAAAATAACAAGGGAACTGTCAACCATTGCATGACGAACCTAATATGAAATTTCTCCCAGAGAAGCGTTGTGATATACCAATACAGTGTCCAAAAATATCTGCCGTTTTTAACTGCAAGGCACTAAAACCCAGCGCTAAATCTCTCATTTAAACTACACGGAAGAAATACATAAGAAATATTCAAGACATAACAAATTTATTACAGATAGACGAACATTTTGGAAAGGTCATATAGGAAGAATGGAAGACAACATACTTGCAAAAAAAAGAGCTAAAGAAGATATACCAAAGGACGTAAGTCCAGCCAACAGACGGATAGACAGTGGATGCACATTCAATACGTCTTCCTACGAGGAGTTATTTTGGAAATAAACAGGATGAAAATCCTACAAATTATGAATAAGAAGAAGAAGGAGAAGAAAAAGAAGGAATAAACCCAAATCCTTACATGGTGGATTGGACAACCCTCACTATCTGCGTCCAGATCGCATTCGACACCACTGTAAGTCTATCAGGGACGTCCATCTGCTTTGCACAATTGTTTGCCATTGCTGGATTCTGGCTTAGATTTCTGTGCCTCGCAGTTAAAAACGGCAGATATTTTTGGACATGGCCTTGATACATCACAAAGCTTCTCTGGGAGAAATTTCGAGGTAGGTTTCAGCTTGCAATGGTGGACAGTTCTCACGTCAGTGAATTTCTCAGCAAATGTAAGAGTCATCTTGAATCTGGATAAGTTAATGTCTGCATAAGTTGCAGAAGGAAGTGATCTTTCGTCTCGCGGAAACATAAACATCGTACATCACTTTAAACGACCTTAAATATGTCTGTAATCATTCTCAGCTGAGTGCTTTAGAAAATAAAACTCACAATCTCTTCGCTTATCTTGAAATAGCTTCAGTATTTGTGCCCTAGTTCCCAACCTCATCTTCCATGCAATTCTGTTACGTACAATAGTAAGAGATGGAGCTATGCCACTTTGACAACAAATTGAAATAAATTGGACTATATAAAGCATTATACTACAAAATTATTTGTACAATAAAGGGGTAACTTTTTTGTTCTTTAACTTACTGTTACGTAAACTATGCAAAAGGAAAAATATATATTTTAATGTAAATAGCACTGATTACACTGTGCAAAAAAAAAGAAGCTTTTTTTTGCCTCAGAAAGAAAAATATGTGATTCTGATAGTATTTTTTCTCCTGAATTCAAATATGATATCGGTTTTTCTACATCACGCAAGGTTTCCGAGAGACAGGAATTTATAATTCCAAACACTTTAATATTTTCTACATTCGTAACTACACAATATCCGAACATTCGGACTCACCTAGAAAGTAAGAAATGACGATTTTCTGTTATATTTCGCCTGTGGACCATTCCTCTTGATAGTCCAACAATAATCGGCCAGCATATTAGGATTCTATTTGCCTTGATATCTCTTTTCCATAGCTGAAATCTCCTGAGTTAGCTCATTTGGTTTTATTTTACAATGAACAAATGGACGAAAAAACGTTTATATAAAAATAATTATTTAAATCCAGTAAATGATTTTGAAATAAAAAAAACTGTGGGTGATGGAGAAATTCCGAATACATATTTGAAAACACGATAAATACTGCATTAAGTACAACTATTGGTACTCATGGGACAAAAAATCATGTTGACCAGTGTAATTTCCATTTGTTGTCAAAGTGCTATAGCTTCCTCTCTCACTAGACCCCTCAACTAACTGTCACTATCGAAAACGGAAGTTTACGACCGCGTGGGCATAATCTCTCCATAAATCCCTATCCTGAGCTAATATTTTCCTTCATCCCATATATAATCTACATCCCTCAAATCATGGTTAATATTATTCTCCCATATCATTCTTGGCCTGCCAACTGAGAGCTTTCCCTCTGGTTTTCCAAACAATGAGCTTCCATGCTCTTCCTTTCATTCCTCATCCATTCCGCATGTCCAGCCAAACGCAGTCTACGAGATTTTTTAACTGTTATAATAACTGGTTTCCTATAGAGATCATATACCTCATTGTTATGTACGGGTTGGACACACCTGGTTTAATGTGTTTTGAGAAAAAACTGGAACTGTATTATTTCGGTCCATTAATGGCCGAAATTCCATGAGAAAATTTCTTCGCCCATGGAAACTCGAACAAGGGCAAGTCTCGCAGCTTTACAGAATTGAATCAATGTTTAATATGTTTGTCCGTCTCATTGCTGTAATTATTTATCCTATATATTTGAATTCAGCCACTTTTTTTTTAATTTCCTCATTTGTGAAACCTGCTTGATGTATTCTCATTAATGTACAGTTAAAGCTCCATATTCGCGTGCTAAAAAATTGCGACGCAGTCCCTGTATTCCCTGCTAAAAATGTATTTATTCGCGGATCCAGTCGGTATATTAGAAGGATTACTTACTCACTGGCACTCTCAAACCCGTAGGTGTATGGCCGTGTGGACATATGCTCTCCATACATCCCTATCCTGAGCCAATAATTCCCTGTATAATCTGCTTCCCTCAAACCATAGTTAATGTTATTCTCCCATCTCATTCTTGGTCTACCAACTGGGCGTTTTCCCTCTGGTTTTCCTACAAGAAGCTTCCATGCATGTCTTTCATTTCCCACACGTGCCACATGTCCTGCCCATCGCAGTCTAGAGACTTGACTGTCCTTATTATATCTGCCTTCCTATAACTACCATGTAGTTCATTGTTATGTAGTCGTCTCCATTCGCCTGTCTGTTCATTTCTCTTTGGTCCAAACATCTTCCTAAGAACTTTATTCTCAAATACTCTTAATCTTCTTTCCTCCCTTAAAATAAGAGTCTATGTTTCGCACCCATATAATATAACTGGTAGAATAATAGTTGTATATATTTTCAGTTTAACGTTTTTTGAAAGAAGTTGGGGCATCAAAAGTCTCTGCAATGCATAATAGCACGCATTTCCAGAATTGAGCCTATGTTTAATTTCTTTGTGCATCTCATTCTTATTTAGTGTTCTTTATTGACCATCAGCAGCTTTTTTTTTTTTTTTTTACTGCAGGCAGGTGCCAAGGCAGCTTTTACAAACAGTGATTCAAACCAAATGGACAAATAAATATCAAAACAAAACAAACATTATTGTCACTAACCCTAATGTTCATTGTTAAAAGGTATTGTATTTCACATGCCGATATGTATTTTGATAAATGCCTCCATCGCCATATCGGTATATTATTGTTTCACCTTGTCATTCGTTGCAATATTTTTGATTGAATAACACGTGTCTCTTGTGCTTTGTTACCAGTTTATAACGTCGAGTAAAAGGAAAGAAAAATTAGTACCGAAGCGAAAAAAAAAGTAGTGTTGCCGCTTAAAGTAAAAATAGAAATGCTTGACCGTTTATAGACGTTGGCGAATCATTTGCTTCTATATCAGGCTGTTTCAATGTTAATGAATCAAGAAATCCGAAGACAAAATAAGGAATTCTATCGCATAATTCACAGCTGAATATCAGTCTTAATTGAAAGACCTTTTAAAAGCGGCAAAACAGGAAAAAATTACCGAGTTCTTTAAGTTCTTGCCTAAACCTGACAATAATAATCAATAGATATTGTTCAAAATATCTCATTAATCTATTTTATTTTGACTATTTAACTCATGCCCCAAATGGGAGTCAATGACCAATCACGTTACAATGATTTTTGATTTACAACCAATCACAGTCGTGTTTCGCCTAGAATTTACCAACTAAAGTTTATCATAATAAAGAAAGCACCTCCTTTTTAACATTCTGAATAGGTCATAGCATTATTTTGCAGTGACTGAGCCTGTGAGAAATACGGCTACCAGATTGTATATATAGTGCATGAATGTCAACACATACCGCATGCGGGAGTTAATATAAAAACACTTATAGCAATTGATTATACCACCAAAAAAAAAAAAGAAACCACTGTTTGCACTTTCTTAAATGTATTTTTTCCCAAAAAAATATAATTGTCATATTTACATCATACGACATCAGAAATGAATTAATATGCAGTTTGATGTGTTTCATTTTTTCTCCACTAGAGTGCATTCTTACAATATTGCGTTCCTTTGGCAATAAATAATATGATCTGGTTGCAGTGACGAACAAATGAATCAAATGAAGCGTACCAATCGTTTCTTATTTGTTTTCAAACATAGCCGTTTACATTAAATATATAAATATTTTAAAATAACTATAGTTAAATAATGAATACCTAGGAACAATAATCACAAATAGGAATGAGATGCACAAAGAAATTAAACATAGGCTCAATTCTGGAAATGCATGCTATTATGCATTGCAGAGACTTTTGATGTCCCAACTCCTTTCAAAAAACGTTAAGCTGAAAATATATAAAACTATTATTCTACCAGTTATATTATATGGGTGCGAAACATGGACTCTTACTTTAAGGGAGGAAAGGAGATTACGAGTATTTGAGAATAAAGTTCTTAGGAAAATTTTTGGACCAAAGAGAGATGAACAGACAGGTGAATGGAGAAGACTACATAACAATGAACTACATGGTCTTTATAGGAAGCCAGATATAATAAGAACAGTTAAGTCCCGTAGACTGCGATGGGCAGGACATGTTGCGCGTATGGGGAATGAAAGACGTGCATGGAAACTTCTTGTAGGAAAGCCAGAAGGAAAACGCCCAGTTGGTAGACCAAGAATGAGGTGGGAGAACAACATTAACTATGATTTGAGGGAAGTAGATTATACAGGAAATGATTGGAAAACATTAGCTCAGGATAGGGATGTATGGAGAGCTTATGTCCGTGCGGCCATGAACCTACGGGTTCGATAGTGCCAGTGAGTAAGTAAGTAAGTAAGTAAGTATAGTTAAATAATGATTTGTGAGTAAACAGCTTAATTTTATTCGTTAAATAGTCCTAACAAATACCAGTTCGTTAGTCGTGAATTTATCGATAATTTGGAAATCACTCGTGGCATTACTTATGATAATTTTATTTTATTCTGTAACCTTGGAACGTATCCCCTATATGCCCATACAAATTACCATTCCATATTCGCGGTTTCTGCATTTCAAATGAAACACGCCAATAAGCATTTAGATGGCTACATCCGCAAGATCAATATCAGACACGTGATGACATGTATAATTGAAGGATAATGTGCGCCTGTTGTCACTTGTCACGTAAATCGGCTCAAAATGTATCACAGCTCCACCCCTCAACCATTTAGCACCTACATTATTACATTTAATTTACTAAATAAACCTATGCCAGCGGTAGCATTGCTGATGAAAGTGTTGCCCATACAGGACAGTTCGAAGACGATAAGCCAGGAAAAAAAGTACCTTGGTCGAAAGAGTGACCTTCTTTCACTGTAAAAATACAACCGCCAAGAAACGCGGATATGGGTTCCACTGGGGTAAAATTTTCCGGAGGTCAAATAGTCTCCAATTCGTTCTCCATGCGGCTACTACTTCAAGTAATCAATGCCAAAGTCTCAAACACAGGGACATATTCCTAGGAACAAGGAATGTTAATGATGAAAGTTAAAAATTAAATTGTTCCTGTTGCTAGGTGCCGTCTTCCTCAACTTTGTTCAAATATTGTATATAAAATTAACTGGAGCGCTTTCGGAAGTTATCGTCCATCTTCTGCAGGTTGAGATTCCGCTACTCGTTGTTATGTACGGTGATGTATACTTCAACTGTTTGTAGCTACAAACAGTTGGAGTATACATCACAGTTCCACACTGCGAAGAATTGCCCATACCAAAGCCTCCAGAACATGTGACATTAGATGAAGGGAGCTCAGATTCTGATGGAAGTAAGGAAGAAGAAGAAAACAGATTTTGGTGATACAACTTTGAACAAAGCTGTTCATCTGAGCCTCATTTATTGACTCAAGAAGATCTTAACGATCTCATACGAGATTTAAAGTTATCCAAAAACCAGTCTGAAATGCTTGGTTCCCGGCTAAAAGGATGGAATCTCTCGGAAACCTTGCGCGATGGAGAAAAATCGATATCATATTTGAATTCAGGAGAAAAAATCAGCCGAGGTGGACTAGCGGTTATGCTCCTTGCCTCTGGTCCCGAGGGTCGCGGCTTCAAACCCGGCCGGGGTCGATGGATATTTTTTAGGATGGAAAAATCCAAGGAGCAAGTCCTCCGGGAGGGACTTTAAGCCGTGGGTCCCGAGTCTGAAGATTTTCAGGCTCGTAAAAGATCCTTAAGCCTGAATAAAAAGGCCTCTAAGCAAAATTTACCGAATTTTCCCGTCCTAGTACTACCTTGGTTTCGTAGATGTCAGTATGAGGCGGAACGCTGACCACGGACTACTTAAATGACATCTATACGAAAACAAGTGGAACTAAATTAGAATGGTTCAAATACTTCCCTGTAGGGGGAGAGCGCCTAAATCTCTGTTATGGGAAACATGGGCTTACAAGAAGAGAAAAAAATACTATCAGAATCACATGTTTTTCTTTCCGAGACAAAAAAAAAGTTTATTTTTTGTTGCTCAGTGTACATTTACGCAATTTTAAAAACTGCAATAACTAAGTCAAACATGCTTCGGAATATTTTTTAATTTTTTTATTTTCATCTAAATACACTCGCATTTAAGTGCGGGAAATTATATCAGGAATATGTCCACCTGCACTGTCTCGGCAGGGAGTTACTCGGTCTATGAAGTTGTGATGACCCTTTCACAGACATCTCTGTTGATGTTGTTGAATGACACGTTGAATTTCTTCCTTAAGTTGGAGAACTGTTCGTTCTTTGTTCAAGTAAACTTCGGACTTCACACGACCCAATAAAAATAAGTCACATGGAGTAAGGTCACAAGATCTGAGAGGTCGTTTCTAGTCGACAGAAATTGAGATCACAGACTGCATAGAACTGAGTGACTGCCTGCCAAGACAGTGGAAGTGGACATATAGGCCCCTAACTAATTAAACTCACTGGCACTATCGAACCCGTAGGTTCATGTCCGCGCGGACATAAGCTCTCCATGCATCCCTATCCTGACCTATTGTTTTCCAATCATTCCCAGTATAATCTACTTCCCTCAAATAATGATTAATGTTATACTCCCACCTCATTCTTGGTCTACCAACTGGCGTTTTTTCCTTTGGTTTTCCTACAAGAAGCTTCCATGCACGTCTTTCATTTCCCTTTCGTGCCCCATGTCCTGCCCATCGCAGTCTACGAGACTTAACTGTTATTATAGCCGGCTTCCTATAAAGACCATGTAGTTCATTGTTATGTAGTCTTCCCATCCACCTGTCTGTTCATTTCTCTTTGGTCCAAAAATTTCCCTAAGAATTTTATTCTCAAGTACTCGTAATCTCTTTTGCTCCCTTAAAGTAAGAGTCCATGTTTCGCATGCATATAATATAACTGGGAGAATAATAGTTTTATAAACTTTCAGTTTAACGTTTTTTGAAAGAAGTTGGGAGTCAAGAGTCCCTATAATGCATAATAGAACGTATTTGCAGAATTGAGCCTATGTTTAATTTCTTTTTGCATCTCATTCATAATTGTGATTATTGTTCCTAGCTATTTGAATTCAGTAACCTCCTCAAAATGCCCCTCATTTGTCATTAGCTGTCCATTTCCATTGTATAATGCACCTCTATGTGTGACCATATATTTTAGTTTTATTTTACTTCCAGTCCCAATTTCTTAGTGTGGAGGTGGACATACGCCTGATATAATTTTCCGCGCTTAAATTGATAGTGTATGTAGATAAAAATTATATGTATATGACATGATAAGAAACATAAATGCCTGGACGGTATTCGAACTCAGAGGTCCGGGTTCGAATCCCGTCCAGGCATTTATTTTTCTTTAATGTCATATTAAGCTTGCATTGCTCAATGTCAAAAATTTAATTATAACATATAAGTTATATACACACATAATACAGATGCATTTTTGAGTTAATTATTGCATTTTTTAAATTGCCTATTATATGAAAGACCCTTTAGATGATCGTTTCCCAACCTAATTTCAAGGGGTTCGACAAAACTTTTCCGTAATGACAAATTTCGAGGTTTAGGCCTAATGTTTTCTTTTCTGCGGTATTGTCATATATTATTATTAATAATAATAATAATAATAATGTAGATCAAATTTAATTTTAAAATAATAATAATAATAATAATAATAATAATTATTATTATTATTATTATTATTATTATTATTTTAAAATAAATTTACTCTAAAATGCACCTTGTTACACATGTGTAACATCGGGAATTTATCACATTTTTTTCCACAATAAATTAATATTTACCGCGAATGCCTGATTTACAGTTATGTAACAACGTTAGGAATGAATTTCGTTTCGCTACAATTAGGCCTACACGTTGTGTAACTTTTAAGCCGTAACAAGAGTAACTCTAGGTTTTAACCGTTAAGGGTTAAGTTAATTTAAGGTTATTAAACATTTTGCTTGGAATTAAATTTTATGCATGTCTACTGTATGTATATTTAAAAGTCAGCGGTTCACCCAATTCAGATCGTTGTCTAAGGGATTCGAGGGTCGAAAAAGGTTAGGAACCGCTGCATTAGATAAAATAACTCTAATAAAAGATTTTACTTGAATGACAGCTGTTCAGCACAACACTGCATTATTTGGGCGGAATATATTACTTTCACATCGGGAAGCCTAAAAACCACTTAAGAAACACTTCGTAAAGCACAGTAAACGATGATATAAATGCAAAGATGCTATTAAAGAACTCGAAAACACCAAAGCAAGAAACACATGTTCACTTGATGTTCGCAATAACACATTCCACACTTGACAGAGTGCATCGTGTAGTGTTTCTACACCGTTAAAAATGTTTTGTTCCGGCTGCGAGGTGTTAAGCGCCGATCTAGAAGCGACTGCCGGCAGCCTGCCTGTTACAGTGGTCCGGGCCGGCGGGGATATACCTTCTTGCGGCGCAGACGCGACCCCGACGCCCAGAAAACAAATAAATATAGTTTGACTTGACCATGTAGTATAGTACTCCACACATAGTACATACGACTCCCACCTCTTTACTGACCTAAGGGCAAGGACCTCTGAACGTAATTTTAAAGGTGACAGTACATTGGCAAACTTAAGTTTCGTCCAATTAAGAGGACCGACTCGTGAATTTCAATTTTTTTCTTAGTTTTCATCTGATTGTTTTAAACTATTTATCATAAGTAATGCCACGAGTGATTTCCAAATTATCGATAAATTCACGACTCACGAAGAAATCAAGAGTGGCATTTGTTAGGACTATTTAGCGAATAAAATTAAGCTGTTTACTCACAAATCATTATTTAACTATAGTTATTTTAAAATATTTATATATTTAATGTAAACGGCGATGTTTGAAAACAAATGAGAAACGATAAGTACGCTTCTACTGCTTCTTTTGTTTATGACTGCAACCAGATCATACTATTTATTGCCAAAGGAACGCAATATTGTAAGAATGCTCTCTAGTGGAGAAAAAATGAAACACATCAAACTGTATATTAATTCATTTCTGATGTCGTATGATGTAAATATGACAATTATATTTTTCTGGATTGTTACCTGGGAAAAAATACATTTAAGAAAGTGCAAACAGTGGTTTCTTTTTTGGTGGTATAATCAATTGCTACAAATGTTGTTATATTAACTCCCGCATGCGGCATGTGTTGACATTCATGCACTATATATACAATCTAGTAGCCGTATTTCTCGCAGGCTCTGTCACTGCAAAAATAATGGTCAGACCTGTTCAGAATATTAAAAAGGAGGAGCTTTCTTTAATATGGTAATTATAACACTGATAAATATTTGGTGAAACACGACTCTGATTGGTTGTAAAACAGAAATCATTGAAACGTGATTGGTCATTGACTCCCATTTGGGGCAGGAGTTAAATAGTCACAATTAACTAAAAATGTTTTTTTGTAAGTATCAGAGTCACACAGTTACGAATGTAAGATAAACAAATATTCCAAAATTGTTATTGGATACCAGAAAGAAGGGAGGACAACAGAGGAACAGATGAGTGGAAGAGGTTGAAAAAGACATTGCAAGTTTTGGATTATAAAATTAAAAGATGAAAGCTAAGGACAGAGAACAGTAGAAGCTTGTGAGGGAAGCCAAGATCTACTTTGGAATCTAGACCTACGAAGAAGATTAAGCATTACTATTAGCCCTTTGTGTTTGGTTGTAAAGGAGAAATACGCGAGCCAAGGTTCAATCAATTGTCTAATTACTCTATAATTACGATAGATAATTCAATTCTGTTTATTGTAATTCAGATATCACAGTTACTACGGGATTTGATAGCGATTGCGAAGAAATACGAAGGGCCAATACGCACATTTTGTTGAGTAAAACAATGGAATTGGGGCTGAAAGTAAACATCAATAAAACTAATATGGTTACACACAGACATAAATAATAGGGTGGGCCGAAAAACTCATGTTTTATTTCGAAATTGTAATAGCGCGGAAAAGTTGCGAATTAAATAGAAAAAAGAAAAGAAAATAACACAATTCATAATTTGTTAACATGTCTGAAGAAGGTACAGTGTACCGAAACAGCTGTCACTGAATTATATCTTAATAAATATGAAAATCAAATAAAATTAAGTTTTATTTTTATTTAATTAATAGAGAGAAAATATCAAAATCGGTTGACATCTTCCGGTCGAGCAAAGGCTCTAAAGTTTGACAAAATATGAAAAAACTTAATTTTTGAAATTAATTTTTTTTTAATTAGATGTTTACGTAATGTAATAGTTTGTAACGTCTTCAAATAGAGCCTAAAAACATTGTGTTTTAATTTGGTTTAGATCAGTTGATATCTTCCGGTCGCGCAGATGCTCCAAAATTTGCCAGAATAATGAACAAGTTATATTTTTACGCATTTTTGGTATTTGATAAATAACTTCCAGAGTATTGATTGTCAGATCCCACAGATAGACATAAACGTGCTTAGCAAAGATCAGCAATACCTACTTGATAAAAAAAAAGATTGTAAAAATGAAGTTTTTTTTTTCATATTTTGCCAAACTTCAGAGCCTTTGCAGGACCGGAAGAGATCAACCGATTTTGATATTTTCTCTTTTTTTTAGCTATATAATTCCCAACTTTTACGCGCTATTACAACTTCGAAATAAAAAAAAATGTTTTTTCGGCCCACCCTAATAAATAAGTTACTTACTTACTTACTCACTGGCACTTTCGAACCCGTAGGTTCATGGCCGCGCGGACATAAGCTCTCCATACATCCCTATCCTGAGCTAATGTTTTACAATCATTCCCTGTATAATCTACTTCCCTCAAATCATAGTTAATGTTGTTCTCCCACCTCATTCTTGGTCTACCAACTGGGCGTTTTCCTTCTGGCTTTCCTACAAGAAGTTTCCATGCACGTCTTTCATTCCCCATACGCGCAACATGTCCTGCCTATCGCAGTCTACGAGACTTAACTGTTCTTATTATATCTGGCTTCCCATAAAGACCATGTAGTTTATTGTTATGTAGTCTTCTCCATTCATCTGTCTGTTTATCTCTCTTTGGTCCAAAAATTTTCCTAAGAACTTTATTCTCAAATACTCGTAATCTCCTTTCCTCCCTCAAAGTAAGAGTCCATGTTTCGCACCCATATAAATTAACTGGTAGAATAATAGTTTTATATATTTTCAGCTTAACGTTTTTTGAAAGGAGTTGGGACATCAAAAGTCTCTGCAATGCATAATAGCATACATTTCCAGAATTGAGCTTATGTTTAATTTCTTTGTGCATCTCATTCCTATTTGTGATTATTGTTCCTAGGTATTTGAATTCAGCCACTTCCTCAAAATTTCCCTCATTTGTCATTAGCTGTCCATTTCCATTATATACTGAATTTCTACGTGTGACCATATATTTAGTTTTACTGATATTTACTTCCAGTCCTAATTCCTTAGTGTTACTCAATAGTGTGTGCGTGTTGGCCTTTAGTATCTCCTCGCTATCGGCCAAAAGTACTACATCATAAATAAGTTACATTACATAATATAATGTTAATGGATAGTTAATGACAAATAACGAAATTTTGAAGAAGTGGTTGAATTCAAATACCCAGGAACAATAATTACAAACAGGAATGAGGTGCACAAACGAATTAAACATAGGTTCAATTCTGGAAATGTAGCCTATACTAGATATTATGTATTATATGGTCTCTTACCGTCTCAACTTCTCTAAAAAAACAACAGAAAATATATAAAACTGTTATTCACTATGTTATTTTGATGCATAACATGGAATGTTACTTTAAGGGAAGAGAGAATATTACACTGGTCAACATGGTTTTTGTCTCATGAGCACCAATAGTTGTGCTTAATACAGTTTTTTATCGTGTTTTCAAATATGTATTCGGAATTTGACCATCACCCACAGTTTTTTTTATTTCAATTTCAATTAATGGATTTAAATAATTATTTTTAATAAACTTTTTTCGTCCATTTGTCCATTGTAAAATAAAACCAAATGAGTTAACTCGACAGATTTCAGCTATGGAAAAGAGATATCAAGGCAAGTGGAATCCTAGTATGCTGGCCGATTATTGTTGGACCATCAAGAGGGATGCTCCACAGGTGAAATATAGCAGAAAATCGTAATTTCTTACTTTCTAGGTGAGTCCGAATGTTCGAATATTGTGTAGTTATGAATGTAGAGAATATTAAAGTGTTTGAAATTATAAAATCATGTCTCTCGGAAACCTTGCGTGATGGAGAAAAACCGATATCATATTTGAATTCAGGAGAAAAAAATACTATCAGAATCACATATTTGTTTCTCTGAGAAAAGAAAAGTTTATTTTTTATTGCTCAGTGTTATGAGTTTAATGTTTTTTTTTAGAGAACTCGGTGTGACAAGAGTTTCTGTAGTATCAAGCAATTCCAGAATCAAGCCTATATTTAATTTCTTTGTGCATTGCAGCCGGGAATCGAAATAGAGACCCTTGTAATGTAGTCACATATCCTAACCGTTATCCGTTATCTCAAATGAAGTAGCCAATTAATCCAAATTAAGACATAATTGACCAATAGTGAATACAAAACAGTTATGTCGGTAATGAAAACGTGTCTGGAATACATTTCTTCACAAGGTTACAGGAAGCAATGAATGGAAACTCAGGCTTGGACTACAGAAGGTGTCAGAAATACGGCTACTATGTCACGTGGGGGACTATATAAAGGATGATATTTATTCCCGGAAATCGCAAGATGTCGACATATAGAAAATAGAAAATTGGCAACAAATTCATGAGGCTAAACTTTTTTAATCTTCTTCTTCTTCTACTACAAGGTTTAGGCTATGCAGCCTGTTCCGGCGAAGTTAAAAGTGGAGTCCATCTTCTGCGTGGTCGGCCAACATCCTTTGTTCCTCTGGGATTATACAGGAAGGTTATTTTTGGTATTCTTTCGTTGTTCATTCTCATTAAATGTTCTGTTCATTTCTTATTATTTTCGCTGATTTTATCTTCAATTTTATATATATTTAATTATTCTCGTATAGTTTCATTCCTTATTCTATCCGCTCTTGTGCATCCTTTCACATTACGTAAAAACAGCATTTCCGCAGTCTGTATCCTGCTTTTATCCCTTGATCTCATTATCCAATTTTCACTTCCATACAACAAAAAAGGAACAGCCATTGTTTTATATAATTTAAGTTTCGTATCTTTCCTTGTTTTCCGACCTAAGGTTCTTTTTATGGTTCCACAAATAGCCTGAAATTTATTTACTTTATTTTCTATATCTTTATTTTCTCTATAAGTTATATCACATCCTAAATATTGGAAATGTGATACTTGTTCTATTATTTTGTTATCCAGTACAAGTTTTGATCTAATTCCATATTTACCAATAAATGCCATTACTTTTGACTTTTTTATTGATATTTTACAATTATATCTATTGGCTATTAATTTAAATTTATATGCTAACATTTGGAGCTCATTTTCAGATTCTGCTAAAAGTACAACTTTTTTAATTCCTTCATAAACTCCTGTTAAATTTTATTCTTAGGGTTTCATTTTTCAAATTAATCCCCACCTTTTACAACGATTTTTACATTTTTTCTAACGATTATTTCAATATTTTTTCCAGATATTTAACTATATACATAGCATGAAGGCGTGGCATCCATATTGATTTTAACGAATATTCTATATAACAAAGATGTGTTCCAGGGCAGCCAACATAGAGTTGCACTAATTAACTGTATATATATATATATATATATATACTTAGAATTTCAGAATTTACTTTTTACTTGAACATTCCATGTGCCCAAAAGAATTCTCCCCTTTCTTAGCTTAAGTATTTTATAATTAAATCCTTCCGGCTTTGATACTTTGGACTTTTTACAAATTCTTATTTTAATGATGTATAGGGAGCTCGCCTAATGTATCAACCCCCAACCTGGAGGACCAGGTATTTTTGTTCAAGATGTTCTTCCTCTAGTCTTTAATGAACCAATGTCATTCTACAAGATAGTACATACATAGTTGCCTCTTCTAACAGGTATATGTTGAATGGTATTAATAAGCTGTTAGTTTATGCTGATGATGTAGTACTACTGGCCGATAGAGATAGCGAGGAGATACTAAATGCCAACACGCACACACATATTGAGTAACACTAAGAAATTAGGACTGGAAGTAAATATCAGTAAAACTAAATATATGGTCACATGTAGAAATACATTATATAATGGAAATGGACAGCTAATGACAAATGAGGGAAATTTTGAGGAATTGGCTGAATTCAAATACCTAGGAACAATAATCACAAATAGGAATGAGATGCACAAAGAAATTAAACATAGGCTCAATTCTGGAAATGCATGCTATTATGCATTGCAGAGACTTTTGATGTCCCCAACTCCTTTCAAAAAACGTTAAGCTGAAAAATATAAAAACTATTATTCTACCAGTTATATTATATGGGTGCGAAACATGGACTCTTACTTTAAGGGAGGAAAGGAGATTACGAGTATTTGAGAATAAAGTTCTTAGGAAAATTTTTGGACCAAAGAGAGATGAACAGACAGGTGAATGGAGAAGACTACATAACAATGAACTACATGGTCTTTATAGGAGGCCAGATATAATAAGAACAGTTAAGTCCCGTAGACTGCGATGGGCGGGACATGTTGCGCGTATGGGGAATGGAAGACGTGCATGAAAACTTCTTGTAGGAAAGCCAGAAGGAAAACGCCCAGTTGGTAGACCAAGAATGAGGTGGGAGAACAACATTAACTATGAATTGAGGGAAGTAGATTGTACAGGGAATGATTGGAAAACATTAGCACAGGATAGGGATGTATGGAGGGCTTATGTCCGTGCGGCCATGAACCTACGGGTTCGATAGTGCCAGTGAGTAAGTAAGTAACAGGTATACGTTCAAAATTGGAGATAAAGAAACAACAACAAAACGAAAAAATCAGAAAAACAATTATTGGAGAACAACTGAAAATCCAAAATTCAATATTAGATTTTGTGAGATACAGACAACTAGAATGGTATGATCATATACGTAGAATGCCAGAGGAAAGATTACCCAGGCAAGCTTTAGAATGGACCCCACCTGGGAAAGGAAATACAGGTCGGCCTACATTTAAATGGGTGGTTGATATATTAAGAGGGAGATAATGTCTGGAGGAATTGGAATGGGAAGATAGAGAAGAATGGAGAAAGAAGATAAGCATTTCAGAAGCTTTTGGGCACAGGAAGATGCTTTATTACATTGTAAACTTGTTTATAACTCCAAGCGCGATAGGCCTAGAAGGCCCTTAGCCTACCAGCGGGATGCTGGCCTCACAACCACATGTGTAAATTACAGAGGTAGACGATCATCTAGCCAGTGTAGGGATGACATGTGGTCAGCATGTCGGATCCCCCAGCCGTCATAACTGGTCTTCTCAACCAGGAGTCGCTAGTTATTGTCGTCGTCTTTTTCTTCTACTTCCTTTCCAGGATTAGGTCAACGCGACCTGTTCCGGTCTCAAGTCCATCGTTTCATTGACCGTCCCAAATATCTTTTTCCATGTGGTTTGTAGGTGTTGATCTTTTTTGGGTAATATTGTATTGTCCATTCTGTATAAATGTTCTTTCCATTGCCATTTGTGGCTACCCAAATGCCTCATGATGCTGGGTGGAGACCCGAACCAGCGCAAGTCCGGTAGCTCTGCGCCAAGGCTTCTTGCCTTAAGCACTCGGTTACGGCGCGGATTTTAAATGGATAAAAAAACTATCTACTTTTGGACGTTGCATTCATTAACAGGTTAAAGTGGTTAAATTGCATTAGGTTAGATTTTAGGTTGGTTTTTCACCGGTTAGGATACTTAAATTGAATTAGGTTAGCTTTTAGGTTGGTTTTTAACAGGTTAGAGTACTTAAATTGCATTAGGTTAGCTTTTAGGTTGGGTTTTCACCGGTTAGGGTACTTAAATTGAATTAGGTTAGCTTTTAGGTTGGTCTTTAACAGGTTAGAGTACTTAGATTGCATTAGGTTAGCTTTTAGGTTGGTTTTTCACCGGTTAGGGTACTTAAATTGAATTAGGTTAGCTTTTAGGTTGGTCTTTAACAGGTTAGAGTACTTAAATTGCATTAGGTTAGCTTTTAGTTTGGTTTTTCACCGGTTAGGGTACTTAAATTGAATTAAGTTAGCTTTCAGGTTGGTCTTTAACAGGTTAGAGTACTTAAATTGCATTAGGTTAGCTTTTAGGTTGGTCCTTCACAGGTTAGAGTACATAAATTACATTAGGTTAGTTTTTAGGTTGGTCTTTCACAGGTTTAAATTGCATTAGGACAGTTTTTAGGTTGGCCTTTCACAGGTTAGAGTACTTAAATTGCATAAGGACAGTTTTTAGGTTGGTCTTTCGCAGGTTAGAGTACTTAAATTGCATTAGGTTGGTCTTTCACAGGTTAGAGAACTTGAATGGCATTAGGTTGGCCTATCACAGGTTAGAGTACTTAAATTGCATAAGGACAGTTTTTAGGTTGGCGTTTCGCAGGTTAAAGTACTTAAATTGCATTAGGTTAGCTTCTAGGTTGGTCCGACACGGTTAGAGTACTTAAATTGACATTAGGTTAGTTTTTAGGTTGGTCTTTCACAGGTTTAAATTGCATTAGGACAGTTTTTAGGTTGGCCTTTCACAGGTTAGAGTACTTAAATTGCATAAGGACAGTTTTTAGGTTGGTCTTTCGCAGGTTAAAGTACTTAAATTGCATTAGGTTGGTCTTTCACAGGTTAGAGTACTTAAATTGCATTAGGTTAGTTTTTAGGTTGGTCTTTCACAGGTTTAAATTGCATTAGGACAGTTTTTAGGTTGGCCTTTCACAGGTTAGAGTACTTAAATTGCATAAGGACAGTTTTTAGGTTGGTCTTTCGCAGGTTAGAGTACTTAAATTGCATTAGGTTGGTCTTTCACAGGTTAGAGTACTTAAATTGCATTAGGTTGGTCTTTCACAGGTTAGAGTACTTAAATTGCATTAGGTTAGTTTTTAGGTTGGTCTTTCACAGGTTTAAATTGCATTAGGACAGTTTTTAGGTTGGCCTTTCACAGGTTAGAGTACTTAAATTGCATAAGGACAGTTTTTAGGTTGGTCTTTCGCAGGTTAGAGTACTTAAATTGCATTAGGTTGGTCTTTCACAGGTTAGAGTACTTAAATTGCATTAGGTTAGTTTTTAGGTTGGTCTTTCACAGGTTTAAATTGCATTAGGACAGTTTTTAGGTTGGCCTTTCACAGGTTAGAGTACTTAAATTGCATAAGGACAGTTTTTAGGTTGGTCTTTCGCAGGTTAGAGTACTTAAATTGCATTAGGTTGGTCTTTCACAGGTTAGAGTACTTAAATTGCATTAGGTTAGTTTTTAGGTTGGTCTTTCACAGGTTTAAATTGCATTAGGACAGTTTTTAGGTTGGCCTTTCACAGGTTAGAGTACTTAAATTGCATAAGGACAGTTTTTAGGTTGGTCTTTCGCAGGTTAGAGTACTTAAAATTGCATTAGGTTGGTCTTTCACAGGTTAGAGTACTTAAATTGCATTAGGTTAGTTTTTAGGTTGGTCTTTCACAGGTTTAAATTGCATTAGGACAGTTTTTAGGTTGGCCTTTCACAGGTTAGAGTACTTAAATTGCATAAGGACAGTTTTTAGGTTGGTCTTTCGCAGGTTAGAGTACTTAAATTGCATTAGGTTGGCCTTTCACAGGTTAGAGTACTTAAATTGCATAAGGACAGTTTTTAGGTTGGTCTTTCGCAGGTTAGAGTACTTAAATTGCATTAGGTTGGTCTTTCACAGGTTAGAGTACTTAAATTGCATTAGGTTGGTCTATCACAGGTTAGAGTACTTAAATTGCATTAGGTTAGCTTTTAAGTTGGCGTTTCACAGGTTAGGGTACTTAAATTGCATTGGGTTAGCTTTTAGGTTTGTCTTTCACAGGTTAGAATACTTAAATTGCATTAGGTTAGCTTTTAGGTTGGTCTTTCACAGGTTAGAGTATTTAATTTGCACTAAGTTAGTTTTTAGATTCGTCAAATATCGTGTATATGTTGGCTGCATCCCATGATTTAACAGCGTAAACCGCTTCGCGTTTGATGGCGCATGCGCATGGTGTATGATTGGAACTTGTGAGAATTTTTCGCGTCACATGTTGTAAAGAAATCCCATTCATGCTGTTCCAACAGACATATCATAAAGCAATGAATAACTTCTCAAAACGTTGGTCAGTAAGTGACCACTACCTAAGCAGCATCTTAAGAAATGTAGAGCCATACAATAAGGAGATGTTACATGTTGAAAAGTTATGCTATAACGGCTGGGGACCTGACCTGCTTCCCACGTGTCAACCCTACACAGGCTGGATGATCATCCACCTCTGACAAGAGAACTGTCAATCATTGCATGTTGAAACCTATCATGGAATTTCTTCCGGAAAAGCGTTGTGATGTATCAACGCTGTTAAGGTAATTATATCCACGTGGAGTGGACATGGGAACGTCATTTAAAAATGCCATTTTTGGCAGAGAACTATTTTCAGTTTTTGGTGATTGAAACGGTGTCTTAGAAGCCTCTAACGACAACTCCCCGGCTCTATCTGGCAGTAACACTGCATTTTTTTAAACCAGATGGAAACAGTTGCCTTTGTTGCCGCCTGGAAACTATATTCAAGAACTTACTTTACTCACTGGCACTATCGAACCCGTAGGTTCATGGCCGCGCGGACATAAGCTCTCCATACATCCCTATCCTGAGCTAATGCTTTCCAATCATTCCCTGTATAATCTACTTCCCTCAAAACATAGTTAATGTTGTTCTGCCAACTGGGTGTTTTCCCTCTGGTTTTCCTACAAGAAGCTTCCATGCACGTCTTTCATTCCTCCATACTTGTCACCTGTCCTGCCCATCGCAGTCTACGAGACTTAAATATTCTTATTATATCTGGCTTCCTATAAAGACCATGTAGTTCATTGTTATGTAGTCTTCTCCATTCACCTGTCTGTTCATCTCTCTTTGGACCAACATTTTTCCTAAGAACTTTATTCTCAAAAACTCGTAATCTCATTAACTACGTTAAATGTGTGGTAAAAACTAACAGGCTATAATGAACAAATTATAAATAAACGAAAAAGAAAGAACAATATATCTCCGATTGAGGGTCTTTCCACTTTTCAGCGGTTGCCCTTTTACCAGCCGGCTGCTGGCCCTTCACATCCACATGTGTCAATCACAGAGGTAGATGATCAACAGCCAGTGTAGGGGTGACATGTGGTTAGCATGTCGAGTCCCCCAGCCGTTATAGCTGGTTCCTCAACCTGGAGCCGCTACTTATTGTAGCTACCCAATTGCCTCACGATGTTGGGTGGGCACCGGTCCCATACTGGCCGAAATACCATGAGAAAATTTCTTCCTCCATGGAGACTCGAACCAGCGCAAGTCCCGTAGCTCTGCGTCAAGGCTTCCTACCTTAACCGCTCGGCTAAGGCGCGGAACACACTATATCTAACATAACTAAATTTGAAAGAGAATCTGATAAAAAAATGGATAACACTTCCATATACAAAAAGAAAAAGAAAAAAACTCAAATTAGCAGATACATTAAAGAAAGCTGACAAAAACATAAAAAATAGCATACAGAACTAATACAAATTAAATAACATAATAAGCAATAACATCGAAGAAAATAATGTCAATAGTAAAGGAATATATAAATTGACGTGCAGAGATTGTAACAAATTTTATATAGGAAGAACAAGCAGAAGTTTTAATATTAGATTTAAAGAACATTTTCGAGACTTTATTCACGCAGAAGGAAAAATCAAGCTATTCAAAACACGTCATCCATGAAGGACATCGTATGTTATGCTGTGGTTTATCTACGACGCAACGCGCCAGCGCAAAAATTGCTCCCCATGTATTTAAATGGAGGTGGTTTATCTACAACGCAAATTGCTGGCGCAAAAAAAAAATGCGCTGACATGTCGCGTCGTGTTTTGGAATCTCTTGAATCCAGGACGCAATTTGCCAGCGCAAACAAAGAATATAGAAGATATTAACCGTACTCATTGGTGTAATTGCTAAAAACAAACTAAGATTTTATAACAAAATGTCGGAAATACAGTACTTGTTTTATAACTTTCCAATTTTAACGACGAAAGTTAGATAGTTTTGTTGCAAATCATCGAGTTCTATATATGTTTTATACAATATGAGCATGAAGGAGTACAGAGATGTACAGAAAAAAGTTATTGTGGCTTGAACTTAGTCAAGAGATAAATAAAAGCTGTTACTTTTTCTGTCTTTACTAATATTTCGAACTATTTTAATCGTTTTGCAACGACACTTGAAACTTTTTTAATGAAGAATTTTAATATGTTTATCTATGTACACAAATTATGATTTTTCCTCTCAATTTATTTTCAAAGTTCTTTATTAGAATTGAAGTTGGCATACGTGAACGCTCATAAAATTAAATCCACCAGATGGCAGGACATATGTGTGAATGACCAACATTTGCATTTAATTCCAAACCATATTTTAAGAAATAAATGTTCAATCGCTTCATTTTGATAGATTCCGATGGGTCAGTTTAGTGTACATTAGATTAATTTATAGTTTACTAAATAGTATGTATGTAATTTATTTCATTAGGTTATGCAGGGACAGGTTTGTATACATTAGTTTTTGTAAACACATTTGGAAATTTATTATGAACGTTGGTCATTTTGATTTTCCATATATGTGGTGCCATCTGGCGACAATTCCATAAACATATGCGCTGTAACGTATGCGCTCCATGCTGAACCAGCATCACGCCGAGCGAAACGCGAATTCGCGTCACGTCGGGCGCGACACGCTGTATAATAAACCGTAGCATTAGATATTGAAAACACCCTGATAATAATGCACAGAGAAAATAACCCAGCGAAGATAAACGTACTGGAGGAGATAGAATTTTGAAGGCAGTTAATAACAACGACCATCTGATAAATGAAATGAAACGCACCCAGTACGTGTAACCCCCTCTAGCAGATCTTCAGTGAAACACCAGTATTGAATCCTGAATTTTACAATTTTATCATCTATACTATGGGAACATCCGATAAATAATCTTTAAATTGAGAAGAAAAGTAATGTTAATATAGGTATAAGAATGGACCGTTTTAAAATATTAAACGCTATAATGTATGCTGACGATGTGGTTATTATTCAAGAAAATGAAAATAATTTGCAGTATCCTTACATCAATTAAATCAGTTATGCCAAGAATATAATTTTAAAATATCAAAAGAAAAAACAAAAATAATGGCATTTTGGGGAAACGAACATATAAGATCAAAAATCGTAATATACAACAAATCTCTGGAACAAGTAACAAATTTTAATTATTTGGGTTGTAATTTTACTATAAATAGAACAACTGAAAGAGACATAAATATGAAACTGTCGAAATTTCAAATGATATGCGGAACTATAAATAAAACATTAAAGAACAAAACAAGAAGAGATATCAGATTGAAGTTTTATAAAACATTGGCAGTTCCTGCATTACTTTATGGGAGCGAAACTTGGGTAATGACCAAAAAATTACAAAGTAGAATACAGAGCGCAGAAATGAACTTCCTTAGAAGAACAAAAAGCTGCACAATATTGGATCAGATAAAAAATTAAGATATAAGAACAGAATTAAATATATATCCATTGAATGAGAAAATCAGAGAATATAGAGAGAAATGGTTTACACAGATGGAAAGAACGAATGTAACAAGATTACTATGAGCAGCATTCAACTACAAGCCAAGAGGTTGAAGGAATGTAGGAAGGCCAGTGAATAGATGGACAGAACAACTGTGAGGCGGAACAGGCAATTTTTGCCTAACCCGTGAGGCGAAGAGGAAGAAGAAGAAGAAGAAGAAGAAGAAGAAGTTGAGAAGACGGACCTTTTAGGTAAATATTTCATAATTTTATATTTTAATTGTAAACTAATCCCTCAGGGGTCCTCATCTAGGGGATATGTGGATGGCGACCACAAGGTGCCCAAGCTGAGCAAAACATTTCTTCCACTTACTTGTGTTTTGCACTCTTTTAACTTTACTAGCTAACCTCTCTTGGTTAACTCTTGTTTTTTTCGACTCCGATGCTATTAGGGCATCCGAGGGCTAGGAAATCTTTCCTTTCTTCCATTTTTTCTTTCCTTTATTTTATTTTCTTCTCCAGAAAAGCCTGACCAGAGGCTATAAGATGGCAGCCCCATCACTGGTCTTGCCTTCCTTTGGCCAGCAACCAATCGAAGGGACTATTATCATGCTTTCAAGTCTTATACGAGAATTTCCCGGAAGGATCAAAACGCTGGAGGGAAAATTTTCTATAGGATCGTAACAGGCCTTGGCCTAATACTTGGAAGGAAGAAGAAGAAGAAGAATTGTAAACTAAATGACAGAGCCCACTTTAACTCCTAACAAAGGAGAGACTATGGTTCAACAATATATAGATAGATTCTAAATACCGCCCAAAGCCTGCAGTGGATTAGAAATCAAAATATTTTGTTGTATTGTGTAGCAGGGTACAAATTTGCTCCACAGTGTTATTAAGGCAGCTAGAAAGAGTTCTAATTTCGTTAAAGAATACCAAGTTCTAAGGGAAGTGAGAAAATTAAAGCTTGCTATGGTTACCCCTGTGCAATGATGGAAAAGAGGGGAGTTCTATCACCCTTTCGCACAAGTTTCTCCCCGTCTCGCTGTTCATTTCCCATTCTCTGGAGGTTTTCTTTTTCACTCGCTGCGAATACTGAACAAAAAGAAGAACTGGATGAAGGCAATCTAACGCTCCCAGTCACATCATCGCAACTCACTTGTTCATAGCTACCGTGCATGTAAATTGCAGCCAAACTACTGTCAAACTGCACGCTTCAAACACAACTCAAATAAAGGGAAATTCTTATGTGCAGGAATTGCGTAAACTAAGCGAATTCCTCAGCAAGTCCAGTTCATGTTCCAGATTTCCTGGTTTACATCATCATCAGATGTTTTATTCAATGCCCCTGGTTGTCATTTCGACATTTCTGGTGTTCTCTCCTGGCATTGGCGTGTGGCGCCTACAAGGCGGACTTACGCTGCCCCGATTATATTATGGGTGATAATGATGATAGTGGAGCGCCAGGAAAGTCCTTAATCCTAGGGTTAACCTAAATTCCAGACCATAGACAACCACAGGAATAATTCCCTTTAAGGAAAAAAAATTCCTAAGGTTTGACTGGGAATCGTACCCGGGACCTCGTGAACAGTAGTCAGAGTCGCTGGCCACTAGCCCATGAGGCTCGTCAACATCATCATCATTAGGGCAAGGATTTGTATTACCTAAAAACCACCGAAGTCCCGTGCCGTAGCCGAGTGGTCAAGGCAAGAAGCCTTGGCGCAGAGCTACCGGATCTGCGCTGGTTCAGGTCTCCATGGGAAATACATTTTCTCGTGGAATTTCTACCACTATGGCACCGGTATCCACCCAGCATCGTGAGGAATTTGGGTAGCTACAATAAGTAGCGGTTCCAGGTGAAGAAACCAGCTACAACGGCTGGGGGCCCCGACATGCTGACCATATGTCAGCCCTACACTGGCAGGATGATCGTCTACCTCTGTGATTAACACATGTAGATGTGAGGCCAACGGCCGGCTGGGTAAGCCAAGGGCCTTCTAGGCCTGCCGCGCCACGGAGAAAAACCACCAAAATATGCAACAAAAATATATAGTTATGACCTAAAATTTACAAAAAATATGCGCTGTAACATAAAAATATGACCTAATATTATAATTGTGTAACAATTTCTGTTGACTATTTAACTCATGCCCCAAATGGGAGTCAATAACCAATCACGTTTCAATGATTTCTGTTTTACAACCAATCAGAGTCGTGTTTCACGAAATATTTATCAGTGTTATAATTACCATATTAAAGAAAGCTCCTCCTTTTTAATATTCTGAACAGGTCTGACCATTATTTTGCAGTGACTGAGCCTGTGAGAAATACGGCTACCAGATTGTATATATAGTGCATGAATGTCAACACATGCGGGAGTTAATATAAAAACATTTGTAGCAATTTATTATACCACCAAAAAAAGAAACCACTGTTTGCACTTTCTTAAATGTATTTTTTCCCAGGTAACAATTCAGAAAAATATAATTGTCATATTTACATCATACGACATCAGAAATGAATTAATATACAGTTTCATTTTTTCTCCACTAGAGAGCATTCTTACAATATTGCGTTCCTTTGGCAATAAATAGTATGATCTGGTTGCAGTGATAAACAAAAGAAGCAGATGAAGCGTACCTATCGTTTCTCATTTGTTTTCAAACATCGCCGTTTACATTAAATATATAAATATTTTAAAATAACTATAGTTAAATAATGATTTGTGAGTAAACAGTTTAATTTTTATTCGTTAAATAGTCCCAACAAATGCCACTCTTGATTTCCAAATTCTCTAGATAAATTTATTCACTCCTCACTTCGTGAGTCGTGAATTTATCGATAATTTGGAAATCACTCGTGGCATTACTTATGAAAAAATCAGTTTATGACATTCAAGAATAAATGCAAATTAGAAGTAAACTGAAGTATGGAATTTGATATTGTAGCGTGCTTTTTATTTTATTAAAATTAATTATCAGTAGCTAACTGTTTGTCACGAGACAATACATAAATATTTGCTCAGATATATATATACGTAAGAGAAAAGCCCACACTGTCAATTCAAACGTAATAGGAGAGGAAGATAGATTTTTCAAGAAACAAAATTCTGAGAAATTAAACAACTCAAATTAACAACGAATAAAGAAATTGTACGATAATAGTAGGCTATATTACGATGCAAAGTTGACAAGTGCTTTTACAGAATAGAGGAAAAATGTTTAAAAACCGAGCGATAGCGAGGTTTTTAATTTCCGATATTCTGTAAAACACTTCACAAACGTGCGTTGTACATTATTTTTTGCACGATGGTATTTTCAAAATAATAAATAATAGCAAAATAATAACATCTTTGTTGGAAATATTTCCGTTCATTATAAACAATTGACTAGTAGTAATAGGACTTTATTAGACAAAAACAAAAAGTAAGATATTTACAATATTATTTACAAATATGGGTCGCACGGGCAGTAAGCCGTACGTGCTGTTGACAGTCCGTTACAATAAAGTAATAATTGCTACTAGTGTAAAGAAAAATAAACAACAACAAAATCAATAACATTACAATTACATAAAGAAAACACAATAATATTACAATAAAATAACACAATAGCATTATACACTAAAAAAACGAACTATTGACTAATGTTAACAGCGTGGGCAATGTTTATTAGTTGGAACAACAGGAGGCCTTGAGAACAATTATTGATAACATGGCTGCAAGTACGTATTTATTGTTTTATATTGTTTCAAATAAATTTCAGTTCATTTAAAATGCAGTGATTTGTTTTGTATAATGTATATTAACAATACCTTTTGGATATTTTCTATATATACGTAATAGGCCTGTACTAGAGGGCAGTGGTTTTACCTCCCGCACGTGGGTGAGAAGGTAATATCACAGTATAGTTATTTAGGTTGGCAATCCCGAAATGTAGGAAGTTGAACTTTTAATAATGGTCGCCATTGCTGCTAGGTACGACAAAACGCACTATCCCGCAAAAAAAAAAAAAAGTTCTTTATTTCTTAAAAGAGTGAAAATATGACAAAATGGCCAATAAATCGCTATAATATGCTCTGTCACACATAAATGGCCAAATATGCATAAATATAAGTTAACAAAGTACTTTAATACAATTAGTAGGCCTATATGTACAAAAAAACATTTATATTATTGACCGATATTGAGTAACACTAAGAAATTGGAAGTAAATATTAATAAAACTAAATATATGGTCACACGTAGAAATACATTATTTAATGGAAATGGACAGCTAATGACAAATGAGGGAAATTTTGAGGAAGTGGCTGAATTCAAATACCTAGGAACAATAATTACAAATTATAATATATTTATTAAACACAATGTGTACATCAAATTAAATTTAGCTTTTTACCAGTCTTTAATTAAATTGTTTAGAGGCAGAGTCCTGTTTTTACACTTCGCTAGATGATATTTTGGACATGGATAGTTGCATAATTTACAGATGCAGTCCTCCTTGGGTTCATGGTACATGTTGTTCAGGCATATATTCCCATGAAATCCATGGGCTGCGAAACGTGTGTACAGGTGTCGAAGTTCGAAATTCGGTTGCTTCCAGGTTTCTGTTTTCATTGCGTCTGTTTCCATAATTTCTGTCGGTATCTGGGCGGCTTTGTTCTGTCTCTCCTCGATGACGATTCTGTATGCTTGCGTTTCCGGTAGTCTGAAACAGTTTCTGATATCTTCGATGAAGAAGGATTCCTGGGCTATTGTATAGGCATAACTATTTCTTGTATATTTTGAAATTGACAGTGCTCTTTTGAGAAACCTTGATTTAACTTGGGGGTCACCTTACAAACAACTGGAACCGCTTTCTCACTTCATATACAGAATAATCACAAATAGGAATGAGATGCACAAAGAAATTAAACATAGGCTCAATTCTGGAAATGCGTGCTATTATGCATTGCAGAGACTCTTGATGTCCCAACTCCTTTCAAAAAAAGTTAAATTGAAAATATATAAAATTATTATTCTACCAGTTATATTATATGGGTGCGAAACATGGACTCTTACTTTAAGGGAGGAAAGAAGATTACGAGTAGGCCTATTTGATAATAAAGTTCTTAGGAAAATTTTTGGGCCAAAAAGAGATGGACAGAGAGTTGAATGGAGAAGACTACATAACAATGAACTACATGGTCTTTACACGAAACCAGATATAATAAGAACAGTTAAGTCTTGTAGACTGCGAAGGGTAGGATATGTGGCACGTATGGGGGATGAACGAGGTATATGGAAGCTTCTTATAGGGAAACGAGGGGAAAAACGCCTAGTTGGTAGATCTAGAATGAGGTGGGATAATAGCACTATTAATAATTTGAGGGAAGTAGATTGAACAGGGGATGGTTGGAAAGCAATGGCTCAGGATAGGGATTTATGGAGAGTTTATGTCAGCGCGGCCATGAACCTACAAGTTCAAAAGAGCCTGTGAGTTGGTTAATTAATGCTTCAAACGACATTGATGAAACACGCTAGAAATGTAACAACATAATCCAAAGAAATGATGCATTCTCCGGAGGTTTGCAATTTAGTGATCTAGAATACCGCCCTAACCTCAATTTGATTTAGGAATGGTAGGCAATTGCTGGTGAAAGTGAGACGAGGAAACAGGTGGCCGATGAAAAGAGCTCGAAATGAAGCATTTACCTCGTGAAAAGGGGAAGATAGTCACGCGAAAACGATGTTATGTTCGCTGGAAATGTTGCCAAAAGCTTGTAGAGAGTTCTTTACGGCAAATGAGAAGAATCTCAATACGATACTGTAATAAACATACAAGCCAAAATACGTGTACTGCGGGAAATGTAAGCAACAGAATACAAAATGTGAAATATTGCGGGAAAAGAAAATGTAAACCCAGATACATAAACATGGATGATCTAATTTGTCTCAACGACAATTCATTTTTAGCGAATATAGGAAGAATTTACGTGGCTACTAAGATTGTTCCCATAAACGTTTTTTTGAAAATAATAAAAACCTTCATCAATCTTACCTAACAGACACCGAAAATGACCACGAACAAAATTAACACACAACATATATATATATATATATATATATATATATATGTCCACCGCTGTGGTCTCGAGGTAGCGTGCTGCCTTGTCACGCAGCGGGCCCGCTTTCGATCCCCGGTCGGGGCAGGTTTTCTGGGTGAGGTTTTTATCGGGGTTTTTCCTCACCTGTAAGACAAATGTCAGGAAAACTTTAAGGCCCAAACGGTCCCCGAAATCATATGGCCATCATCCTTATCATTATCATCCTTACCATCATCCTTCACCGGTGTGGAAAGCAACGGGAAGCTACCACGCCCACACAATTCCCTAGTAAAGCTGCAAGCATAGCATGAAAATGCTATGACTGCAGTGAAGGACGTGCCTTCGGGCAGAATTACTATGGATGGATATATATATATATATATATATATATATATATATATATATATATATATATAACTGTCGGCCGCGGTGGACTAGTGGTTTTATGCTCCTTTCCTCTGGTCCCGAAGGTCGCCGGTTCAAACCCGGCAGGGGTCGATGGATTTTTTAGGATGGAAAAATCCAAGTAGCAAGTCCTCCGGGAGGGACTTTAAGCCGTGGGTCCCGAGTCTGAAGATTTTCAGACTCGTAAAAAATCCTTAAGCCTGAATAAAAAGGCCTCTAAGCAAAATTTACTGAATTTTCCCGTCCTAGTACTAAAATGTAAGGTTCTTTTAAGGTTAAGATTGCTAACACTATAATTAAAATTAAGAACCCGAAAGTGTCTTTAATAGAAAAGTAAGGATGGAAGGGGATTTTATCAATATTTCTATTTAATACTACCTTGGTTTCCTAGATGTCAGTATGAGGCGGAACGCTGACCACGTACCACTCAAAATGGCATCTATACGAAAACAAGTGTAACTTAATTAGTTTGGTTCAAATTCTTCCCTGTAGGGGGAGAGCGCCTAAATCTCTGTAAAGGGAAAACATAACCTTACAATGAGCTAATGTTTTATATAATCTACTTCCCTCAAATCATGGATAATGTTATTCTCATTCTTGGTCTACCAACTGGGCGTTTTCCCTCTGGTGTTCCTACAAGAAGCTTCCATGCAGCTGTTTCATCCCCCATTCGTGCCACATGTCCTGTCCATCGCAGTCTACGAGACTTAAATGTTCTTAGCATATCTGGCTTCCTATACATATCATGTAACTCACTATTATGTGATTTCCTCCATTCACCGGTCTGTTCCGTCTCTTTTTGGCCTAAACCTTTTCCTAAGAACTTTATTATCAAATAGGCCTACTCGTAATCTTCTTTCCTCCCTTAAAGTAAGAGTCCGTGTTTCGCATCCATATAATATAACTAGTAGAATAACAGTATTATATATTGTCAATTTAACGTTTTTTGAAAGGAGTTGGGACAACAAGAGTCCCTGTAACGCATAATATCACACATTATATATAAACTCACGCGCACTAAGTAACCCGGAGGTTCATAGCCGCGAGGACATAAGTTGTCCACACATCCCTATCCTGAGGTAATGTTTTGGAATCATCGTCTGTATAATTTACCTCCCTCAAATCTTGGTTAATGTTATTCTGTCACATCATTCTTGGTCTACCTACTGACATTTTTATTTTGGTTTTCGTACAAGAATTTTCCGTTCGTGCCACATGTCTTCCCCATCGCAGTCCATGAGACTTAACTGTTCTTATTATATATGGTTTTCCATAAGGATCATGTAATTTTCTCCATTCATCCATCTGTTCATCTCTCTTTGGTACAAATATTTTCCTAAGAACGTGTGTTTCTTTGATATGTCTTCGAAGGACTGCAAAATACACACTACTATATAATAAAAATTCCACCTCTGTAGTCTCGAGGTAGCGTGCTGCCTTGTCACGTAGCGTGCCCGGGTGCGATTCCCGGTCGGGACAGGCTCCTGGGTGAGTTTTTTTTTTTGTTTTTTTCCTCACCTGTAAGACTAATGCCAGGATGCTTAGGGCCTAACGGTCCCCGAAAATCATCCGGCCATCATCATCATCATCAACATCCTTATCATTATCATCATCATCATCATCACCTTCCTTCACCGGTGTGGAAACCAATGGGAAGCTACCATACCTATAATCCCTAGTAAAGCTACAAAGTATAGCATGAAAATGTCATGATTGCAGTTAAAGACCTGCCCTCGGACAGAATTACTATGGATGGATGCATATCATAAAAAATGATGACATCTTAAAAGAATTACACGTGGATTCTTTGAAAAACAAAATTTCTCATTATAAGTCAAGATGGATGCAACATGTTCATCGAAAGGAAGATCACAGGATACCGAAACAAATGTTAAGATATCAACCTGCAGGAAGAAGAAGACCAAGATGTCCACTCAAAAAACTTCCGATCGTGTTTCCATTGAGGCCGAAACAGTTCAACAAATGGTCTAAATTCGTGAATGTACTATGATGATCTTCTTCTTCTTCTTCACTTCACGGGCTAGGCAAATTATCTGTTCCGCCTCACGTTGTTCTATCCATCATTTCACTGACCTTCCTACATTCTATTGGCTTGTAGGTAAATGCTGCTTTTGGTAATCTCGTTACATTCATTCTTTCTACATGTTTAAACCATTTATCTCTACAGAGTGATCATTAATTCATGTTACAAGCTTCTGAGAGTTGTAGAGGGGACTTAGTAGATAAAGTTTTGATGAGGAACACATGTCCGGAAACGTACCATTTCAATGTAAAATAAGTTTGAAGATCGAAACACAATGGACTGATATCGTGTGTTTCAGAATAAGTATTACAGACTACTAGGGGTTGTACTACACCTGTCGAGTCGAAGGAAGATGTTGCACGAATTCTGGCGACAGTAGAAATTATTGAGCACACACCAGGTCTTGTGGGGCGTGTGTATGAAAAGATGCGTCGCAGGTACACTTTGTGCAACGAACAACAGGGTCGCCACGTGTAGTGCAACCCCTAAAAGTCTGGTAAAACTTATTCTGAAACACAAGGCACGCGATATCAGCCCATTCTGTTTCGATCTTCAAACCTATTTTACACCGAAATGACACGTTTCCGGACATGGGTTCCTTATCGAAACTTTATCTACTTAGTCCCCTCTACAACTCCCAAAAGTTTGTAATAGGAATTATGAATCATCCTGTATATCCTTTGATTTTATCATTCAGTGACTATGATAATGATATTTAATTAATGTAATTCATCCTCTGAGGTTGGTATTAATGAGATGGAGGTCATGTGACCAGAGATATTTGGAGAAACCTCAGAATTCATGCGGTACTTGCGTGCCACAACGTCGCTTGTATCGATTGTCCCGTCTCTCTAATGCTGTACTGCAGTTACTCCAGCTGCGATAAAGGGAGGGAGCCTGCAAATACGCACAATACGCGCGTTTTAAATTATACAATAATTTATCTTTTAGTAAAGAATATGCCGGTAATATATTTACTGTAATGTTATCAATTTCATACTTTAGCACTTTGGTACGATAGCGAGGACATATTTAGGGCCAACACGCACACAATATTGAGTAACACTGAGAAATTGGAAATGAAAGTAAATATCAATAAAACTAAATATATGGTCACACATAGAAATGCATTATATATTGGAAATGGACAGCTGATGACAAATGAGGGAAATTTGAGGAAGTGGCTGAATTCAAATACCTAGGAACAATAATCACAAATAGGAATGAGATGCACAAGGAAATTAAACATAGGCTCATTTCTGGAAATGCGTGCTATTTAGCATTACAGGGACTCTTGATGTCCCAACTCCTTTCAAAAAAAGTCATCATCATCATCATCATCATCATCACCATCAACAACAACAAGGATTAAGCCAATGGCCTGTTCCGATCTCATTATAGGTCGAATTGGTCCTTCCATCTCTTCAATGGTCTTCCCAACAATCTTCTCCCTTTTGGTTTATAATTATACATTCTTCTTGTATGCGCTGTTCATTCATTCGTAATACGTGCTAAAGGAAAGCATTTTGATAATATTTAATTCTTTCACGAGATTAAATATTTTAAGTTCTGTTCTTATATCTTCGTTTTTCTTTTTATCGGACCTTTGGTATCCTGCTATTGCTCTCAACATCTTCATTTCTGCAGCCTATATTTGTTTACTATCTGTCTTTGTTAATTCCAGGTTTCACATCCTAGATAATAGATGGAACTGCCAGTACTTTGTAAAATTTTAAAATAGTTTGTTTTCTAGTTTTATTCAATAAAGTACGTTTCATTGTTAAATTGAGAATATATAGAACTATTATTCTACCAGTTATATTATATGGATGCGAAACATGGACTCTTACTTTAAGGGAGGAAAGGAGATACGAGTCTTTCAGAATAAATTTCTTAGGAACAATTTTGGACCAAAGAGAGATGTACAGACACGTGAACGGAAAAGACATAACAATGAACTACATGGTCTTTATAGGAAACCAGATATAATAAGAACAGTTAAGTCCCGTAGACTGCGATGGGCAGGACATGTGGCACCAGTAGAGAATGAAAGGCGTGCATGGTAGCTTCTTGTAGGAAAACCTGAGGGAAAATGCCCAGTTGGTAGACCAAGCATGAGGTGGGAGAATAACATTAACCATGATTTGAGGGAAGTATATTATACAGGGAATTATGGAAAAACATTAGCTCAGGATAGGGATGTATGGAGAGCTTATGTTTGCGCGGCCATGAACCAACTAATTTGATAGAGCCAGTGAGTTAGTTGTTCAGAACTTTGTTACATCATTTTTAATATACGGATTTCTATGTAATTATTTTTTAAATAGGTCTTAAATGTACCGGTATACCAAATCTACCTGTGCCCAATATTAAGTATATGTTATCTTCCTCCATTCATCTCTATCCATCCAGTTACCATCAGCAGTCCCCTGTCCTTCATAAAATTCATAATTTCTGTATCCATGTCTTCTTATGTCTCCCTCTTCTTTTCCTCCGATTTGAAATCCACTCCAAACTCCTGACTGGCAATATACGAGGGCGGATCGGAAAGTAACGCACAATATATATTTTTTTAAAAGTTTAATAGTAAAAAAAAGGAAAAAAATCACAAATGAACTTACATATTTTACCTACTTTTCGACATAGTCACCAACTTTCTCAACACATTTTTCAAATCGTGTTACCAGTTTCAATATGCCCTGTTCGTAGAAGTCCGTTTGGTTGGAGTGTAGCCATCTGCGCACTGCCGGCCGGAGCGTGGCGAATCACTAAGGTTCACGCGTCCCTCTTGGAAGAATGTGCACCACCTGGAGACATTGCTACGGTCCATACAATCATCCCCATACACGCCACGCATGTCCCTGTGAATTTCACTGGGTTTATGCCCTTTGGCCCACAAAAATCGAACAACACTTCTCTGTTCCTCACAGGTGGACGACTGTAGCATGCGCGCCATCTTTGTTGCATAGTTCAAGCTTCTCTCGCAAGAGGTGCACCTGAGAAAAAAATACCATCTGTAGTGAAAACTTCAAACTATATCTCTGTGAAATTTCAACATTCTAGCTGCAATACCAAGGCAGAAAAAATTATTGTGCGTTACTTTCCGATCCGCCCTCGTATCTTCTTTCATCCTCTTCATTTGTCCAAACCATTGAAATGGTTTCTTTCCCAAAATTGTACAATTAACTACGAAATTATTTCATCACCATAATCATCATCCTTCACAGATTAGGTCTTTACCTGTTCCGATCTTCACATCTGCTCAGCCCAGTGCTTTCTTGGTCTTCCTACCGATCTTCGTCCTACAGGATTATACATCAGTGTCATATCTGGTATCCTACCCTCTGTCATTCTTTGCAGATGTTCTATCCAATCCTTCCTGTGTTCTTTCTATTTGTTGAAGAAGTGGTTGTACTTTTAGTTCCTCTCTAATATTCTCATTTCTAACACGTTCTTCTCTTGTACAACCTTTCACAGCCCGTAGGAATCTCATTTCCGCTGCCTGAATGAAATTATTTCACTGCCATTATCGAACCCGGAAGTCCATGGCCGCATAAACGTAAACTTTCCAAGAAATCGTATCCTGAGCTAATGTTTTCCAATCATCCCCCGTTGCCAACTGTACTAAAGCACTGCCGTTATCACCTCTATGCTGATGATCTCCAAATTTACCTAATCACCTCCTCATTCTCTCTATAACAACTTGATGAAAATGAATGACGATCTCATATCCATCTTTAACTGGTCTTCAAGTATCGGTCTAAATCTAAATCCTAACAAGTCACAAGTAATTCTAATGGGACAACAAAGACTGCTTACAACCTTTGACATATCTACACTTCCAAACATTACTATAAATAATATAATTATCTCTTATTCTTCTTCAGTAATAGATCTTGGACTACATCTAGACGCAAATTTAACCTGGCAAACACAAGTGAAAACACATATGTAAAAAGACTTCTCCCATCTTACATTATCTTAGACGTTTTAAAGAATTTCTCCCAGTTTCGTTAAAAACAAATCCTAGTGCAGAATCTTGTGTTACCACACTTCGATTATTGTGACATTATATATAATGATCTAAACTATGCCTTGTCGCAGAGACTGCAGCGTGTCATAATGCTTGCATTCGATTCATTTTCAATATCCGCCGTTATGACCATATTTCCGAACACTTTAATAACCTCTCTTGGCTCCGTCTTACTGACAGACGTAAATTGCACTCTCTTTCGCTACTTTTCAAGCTTCTGAATTCCTACATTCCTACTTACCTGGCGTCCAGATTTGAGAAGTTATCCTCCTACCACAATATTGACACTAGGTCACAAGATAGCAGTCTGCTAACAATTCCTCTTCATAGCACTTCCTCCTATTCTACTTCTTCACAGTAGCCTCCGCCCGCTCCTGGAATCTCCTTCCTCAAGATATCAGGGGTTGCCGCACACTTGGCACCTTTAAGTCACGCTTATACAGTTACCTGTTGTCTAATAATTAATTTTTCTCTATTTATTTAATTTTATACTATGTCATTAATCTTTTCCTCGTTTTTTTTTATATATCTTGTACATATTATATATTTAATTCGTTAAATTAGAGTAAATCAAAATACATTATAAATATTAATTGTATTGTATTCATAACTTGTAATCGTTTATATATATTATATATATATATATATATATATATATTGTAATTTAGATTTAAGACTTTTCTTTTGTATTTTTTTAAACCTGGTTGAGTGGTAGACAAGGCCTTAAGGCCTTAACTCTGCCAGGTAAAATAAAGCTATTATTATTATATTATTATTATTATTATTATTATATAGTCTGCTTCCTCAAATCATGGTTAATGTTATCTCCCACTTCTTTCTTGGTCTACCAACTGGGCGTTTTCCCTCTGATTTCCTACAAGAAGCTTCCATGCCCGTCTATTATTCCCCACTCGTGCTACAGCTCCTGGCCATCGCAGTCTACGAAACTTAACTGTTATTATATCTGGCTTCCTATAAAGACCATGTAGTTCACTGTTATCTAGTCTTCTCCATTCATCTGTGTGTTCTTTTCTCTTTGGTTCAAGAATTTTCCTAAGAACTTTATTCTCAAATACTCGTAATTTTCTTCCTCCTTAGAGTAAGATCCGTTTTTCACAACCATATAATATCAATGGGAGAATAACAGTTTTATATATTTCAGTTTAACTATTTTGAGAGAAGTTGGGATACCAAACCTATGTTTAATTAGTTTTTGCGCGATAGTGAGTTTTGTCGTACTTACCAGCAATGACGACCATTATTGAAAGTTCAACTTCCTACATGTCGGGGTACTGTAATATTACATTTACACCCACGTGCGGGAAGTAAAACCATTGCCCTCTAATGTATACTACATACAATGTATACAGAGAAAATGTCCAAAAGGTAGTGTCAATATACATTATACGAAACAAATCGCTGCACTTTAAATGAACTGAACTTTATTTGAAACAATATAAAACAATAAATACGTACTTGCGGCCATGATATCAATAATTGTTCTCAAGGCCTCCTGTTGTTTCAACTAATAAACATTGCCCACACTGTTAACGTTAGTCAATTGTTTATAGTGAACGCAAATATTTCCAATAAGATGTTATTATATTGACTTAGGATTTCACGGCCGGAGTTACTATGATGATCTTGTAGAAGATTTCGGGCTCTTGGCCGTGGTCTTGAGGCTTGTAGATCCTCGACGTTTCGCCAGAGACTGCGTCCAGCATCCTCAAAGTGAGACTGGCAATTTTGTCCACTACCTGCCCTATTTATACATTTATCCGCGACGTGTTCTCTGCGCGGTCCGTTACTTCGTAAATTGTATCTGTCTTCTGGTTGGTTAGCATTAGGGTCTTCTATTGCACCAATAGGGTTGCTGTCTGATGTTCTAGTATACAGCAATCTTATTGGTGCAATAGAAGACCCTAATGCTAACCAACCAGAAGGCAGATATAATTTACGAAGTAACGGACCGCGCAGAGAACACATCGCGGTAAATGTATACATAGGGCAGGTAGTGGACAAAATTGCCAGTCTCAAGACAACCCTTGAGGATGCCGGACGCAGTCTCTGGCGAAACGTCGGGGAAATACAAGCCTCAAGACCACGGCCAACAGCCCGGAAATCTTTTACAAGATCATCATAAAGATGTTATTATTTTACTATTATTTATTATTTTGAAAACACCATCGTGCAAAAAATAATGTACAACGCACGTTTGTGAAGTGTTTTACAGAATATCGGAAATTAAAAACCATCCTCGATTCTGTAAAAACAACTTCCCAACCTCGCTCGTAATATACTATTGTGCATTCATTCCTGTTTGTAATTACTGTATAGCGAATACGTACCACA
>JASPKZ010004462.1:0-44360 GCA_030220185.1 Diploptera punctata
GAAGCGCCTAATCTCCTAAAGGGAAAAATATAGGCTTAATATACAATACAATTTCATATCATAGTAATAGCTTGTTAGCTTCTCAATATTAATTAATAAAAGAATGCTATAGCTGTGTGGAGTCCCATCATGTCTTCTTCAGGTAGAAGCCATTCATTGTATATTTTTTGAATGATGATTATTGCAATTTTAATATGGGACCAGTAGAGTAAGGAAGGATTTCTGCTTGGATGGGAATGAAGCCTGAATTAAGCCCATGGGACAGAGCATTAGCACGGAAAGCTAAGGGTTCGAGGGTCGATTTCCGGTTCAGGCAAAAATTTTTCTCTTTAACCATTGATTCACAATAATTTAATTGTGTTCATTAATTTACTTATTTCTATCATAGTAATAGCTTTAGCTTCTCAATATTAATTTAATATTAAGAGGTTTGTTGAACAGACCAAATGTTTTAATCATTAAACAATAAAATGTTAATTAATTTATCTGTTGCAGTACATCTTCATGTCAGATTGCTTTGAAAGGATACTAGAGGAGAGTAATATGGGCAGACACGGGGGAATGACAGCAGGCAATTCGCTAGTTTGGCGACTGATTGGTAATATTTTGATTATTAGATGACATGTGGCGCTCGTTACCCACCATGCCTACCCGACTGATTCTAGAGACTTGTCTGTCGTCCACACACACTCACACACACACTCAAGCCCTTCTTCTAGTCTCAGTAACACATGGTTAACAAGTTCAGAAAATGCTCATTATATGTTACAATGTTCGAGTGTTAATAAAAATGGATGATAAAAAGGTTAATTTTGAATTAAGGAAAATTCCGAAAAATGCAGAAATAATTAAAAATTTTGATAATTAGTTAAAATTATTTTCTCTGGTGACTTAATATTTTGTAATTAGTGTAAATGTTAAAGTTAAGAAATTGAAGCAGTGGCTAGAAAAAAGGAGTATAAGGAGGAACATTGTTTGAAATTTAGAGCTTGAAAGTTTAATAATTATAGAAAAATAAAAATAATTGTTTAAGCACAAAATTGTTAGGAAGTAAAACTCCATGAAGTAAAATAACAAAGAAATTTAATTGTGTATTTATATTTCACCTAATATTTTGGGCTCTCTCACCTGGGAAAATGAAGGAAATGTCCTTTGAAACATGTCTAAGACAAGAGAGAAAAAGATGATGGAGAGTGTGTAAATAACCAATTCAATTTCTTTGAAAAATAAATGTAATTATTTTACTTAATAATTAAGGAAAATAAATAACTGTGCTTTATAAAGTAATGTTAAATTCCCAATAAATGTCTTCTTAATTAAGAAGCTGCCCCATTTGCAAAGATAGAAGCAAAGGCTTTCAAAGCATTTGGCACGAGGGAATTACAACATATATATAATGGAAAAATTTGCATCTAGATCGCAACTCGTCTCAGTAGCTCAGTTCGTAGAGCATTGGCCCGGAAAGCCAAAGGGTCCTGGTTCTTGGTCTGGGCAAAAATTTTTCTCTTCAAATACAAATATAAATGTATTTTTAATATAATATTATTATTTTTACTTTATATATGAGGTGAGTGATAAAAAATATTATCTACCTTAATTATTATTTTTTAATAATTCATCATCATCCTTATTCTCTTAACAGGATCAAAGTGTATCCAACAGATCCCATGCTCTGTAATTTTCTTTGCTTCCACTCCCAATTATTCCTATTCCCTGCAAATTTCATCCTGTACGAATTCTTCTCCAGGTTTGTTTTGACCCTCCTTTCCTCTTTACCTTGAGGATTCCTTTCTTATGCCAATTTTTTTTTTTTTTTTGTAATGTATGTCTTATCAGTTAATTTCTTAATAATCCACATCATCATCCAAGTCACATGGTAAGCCTATTGGCCTGTTAAAGTTTCCTTCTGTCTTTCCAAGGGCTGACCTGAAATATTCTTTTTCCTCAAGGGTACTTATTTGAAGATTTGTTGAGGCAATTTGGAATGGTCCATTCTTACGTATTTTAGGAATTCTCACTATGAGGTTAATTTCATTAAGGTAGAATTTTTTATCACTGACCTCATATTGTTCTTATTTGACTATAAACTAGTTTCGGAACATAGTTTCTGTTCCATCCTTAGTATCATCATGACTGTTGTTTTGTCGTCTGAAGAGCTGTCCTTCGCTCCTTCCATTGGCTGACTGAAAAACCTCGAAACCAGGTCATTCTTACCGGGAATTTTCAAAGTTCATCAATTTCTTCTTTTCGCTCTTTTGAATGTAGATCTTTTCCCAAACAGTAAGTTGTTTTGGTTTTTCATTTGTTTTAATAATTAGCTTCTTTCTTCTCGATAAAGATTTTTTCAGACCATGTTTTTCAGCCATGGAAGGAGCGAAGGACGCTTCTTCAAACGACAGAACAACGGTCGTTACGATACTGAGGATGGAACAGAAACTATGTTTCGAAACTGGTTTTATATCAAATAAGAAGAACAATATGAGGTGAAGGTGGATAAAAATTCTATCTTTAATGGTCCATTCTGTTGACATATAAGATTCAATTCTGTCTGCAGATTGGGCCTGTTTTTTTCTAATTATTATAAAAATAATACATTTGTTTCTAATAATTAATGAAATAAATACATTTATTTTTATTTTTCTAATAGATAAAACAAAACATTGAAGCTTGTCTATCTCAAAAAAAGTTTTCTGCTTCCATGTTCCCTTTTTTTACCAGCCACTGACTCAACTATAGAACATATTTATAATTTATGATTGAATTGCCCTCTAGAGCATTCAACTTGCTACAGTTAAATTTAAAACTGGTAAGAAATAACATTTATTTCAAATTATAATCCAAGGATATTATGATGCAAAATGATTGACTGCATACAAATATAGATGAGAAGATCTTTACTTATGAATTTGGGAGAGAACTTTCATCATAAAATATATAGAATTTATGCTATGAGGTATTTTATTAAATAAATTAAATAATTTACTTACATTTCACCTAAGTTTTGCTCTCTTAATTTTTTCCATGATCATGCCTCAATATTATTGTTATAATTTTAGCTGTCATAACTTACATAATAGCTATACTCATTATAAATAATTTGAATAATCAATCCTCCTTGAAGGTCAGTTAATCGAAGTTGCATGAACAATTGCCCCAGCTATTATTTTAATATTTAATGCAAGTCCTTCATTATGGCTACTTTATCTACATGGATATTCCATTCTGAGCCAAAAACTGTTTTTGATTGAGGATGGAAAAATATCTTTCAACGTGTGTCAGGTGAAATAGCAAAATTTGAGGCGAGGTTTAAATAATTAATTCAATTTCTTTGAGAAAATTTTCATTGATAAAAAAATTCTCTTAAATTTTGATCTTCCAGAGGATAATGATCTCATGAAGTATATGGACACTCAATACAGAGACATGTATCATCAGAACGGTGATAAAGTTATTACTAAAAATCAGGCAAGAATGAAGAAAATGTTCCTTGAAACATATTGTATTAAATATGCTTTTGAAATTAACATTCTTCTTCTTCTTCTTCTTCTTCATGGTTTAGGCTTTTCCTAACCTGTTCCGGCTCCAAAATGCTGCTCTTGAAATTAACATTATTATTTAATATTGATATTATTCTTTTTAAATATCTTAATGGTAGACAAATTAATATTTGAGAAGCAAATATACACACTAGACGGGTTTGAACCCAGGACCTTTGACTTTCTATGTCAATGCTCTATCCTAGTGAGCTACTAGGCCTCCAATCTAAATGCGTATTTTTCTCTTCTTACATAGTTAATTCAACAAATCAATGGGAATCATTAATAGAGTTTTTAAAAACCTTCATTAGTGCAAAAATCAACTCGTACTTCGTCTCTTATCAAATAATGGCTCGACCAGTCCTATGTTATGGGAGTGAAGCGTGGACTATAAGGATGAGAGATGAAAGCAGACTAACAGCTTGTGAGATGAGATCTTATGTGCCAAACAACCAAATGGGATCGAAAGAAAAATGTAGAAAGTCCTTCAAGAACTTAATGTGTCACCAATACTGGACTACATCTCCAGATATCAGCTAAACTGGAAAGAACATGTCTCAAGAATGGCTAGATCCCAGGATCCCCAAGGCAATAATGAAACTACTGTCCAAATGGAAACGGTCACTTGGTCGACCTATTAAAAGACGGCATGAAAAACCGCTTTCTCAGGCCGTAACAGTTCTTCTAGGACTAATACCTGCAGGATGATGATGATGATGATGATATGGAATTAAAGATGTTATGACCACTAGATTTATGTAAGCAAGTGTTAATAGGAAATTAAATGAATCGTGAATTCTTCTTACCTTAATACTTCTATGTTTTTTAAAACACAGCACTGCAGTATCAGCGACCATCGTCACCATCCTCAGTTGTTTTCACGACTGTCAAAAAACAGCTGAGGGTGGTGACGATGGTCACTGATACTGCAGTGTTTAAAAAACATAGAAGTATGAGGTAAGAATAATTCACAATTCATGTAACTTCTTATTAATAAAACCTCATTAATGTTAAAAAATTCCCAAATTTATTATATTAAAAAAAGCAAGTGTTAATTGATTAAAGATCATTTCTGACCTAAGATTTTACAAATATTAGAGGTTTCATTTACTGCATTTAACTTAAAAAGCAATTGGAGTACCCTCAAGATAAGAGTCAGGAAAACAATAAATAATAAAATGTCAGGAAGCAATGATATCACAAATATGACCATTTGATATTTAAGGGGTCCTCATCTAGGGGATATGTGGATGGCGAACACAAGGTGCCCAAGCCGAGCAAAACATTTCTTCCACTTACTTGTGTTTTGCACTCTTTTAACTTTTACTATCTAACCTCTCTTTGGTTAAGTAACTCTTGTTTTTTTTTTTTCGACCCCGTCGCTATTAGGGCATCCGAGGGCTAGGGAGTCTTTCCTTTCTTTCCATTTCTTCTTTCCCTTTTTTTCTTTTCTTCTCCACAGAAAAGCCTGAACAGAGGCCTATAAGATGGGGGCAGCCCATCACTGGTCTTGACTTCCTTGGCCAGCAACCAATCGAAGGGACTATTATTATGCTTTCAAGTCTTACACGAGAATTTTCCGGAAGAAGCTGGAGGGAAAATTTTCTATAGGATCGTAACAGGCCTTGGCCTAATACTTGGAAGGAAGAAGAAGAAGAATTATAGAAGCTCTATTTGTGCTTTTTTTTTTCAGTAAGTAGAAAACTGAAATTAAACAAAACTTTGAATTTGCATTCACTCTTAAATTTCACTATGAATTAAGATAACTTAAAATATAATAACAATGATGAGAAGCAGATTAATAGCCTGCAAAATGAGGTTATATGCGTTGAAAAGCTATTTTTACAGTTACACCAAATGGACCAAAAGAGATACGTAGAACTTTTTAATAATTCTAATGGGAAGTACAACTGTGAGGCAATTATCAGTATCATGATAATTGAATTGGAAATTTTTTACACTTCACCTCATAAGAAAATGTTGTATTTCTCACCTGACTAGTTTGAAGATAATCCCCTCCATCTTCAGCTATGCTACAATTGTTTGAAATTGGAAATGCTGGTGTTAGCAACTTAATTTTAGTCAGAGTGTAATCAGATGAGAAATAATTAAAAAATTTTGTATGTTCATTCTTAACCTCTTAGAGTTGTTTTTGTTGAACATAAGTTTCAGAGCTTCTTAGCCCCATCATCAGCGATTACAGACTAAATTTTCTCATGTTATCAGCCCAGTTTCTTGATTCTTGCTCTCTTGATGAGAAAATTCAGTCTGTAATCGCTGACGATGGGGCTAAGAAAGCTCTGAAATATGATGTTCGACAAAAACAACTCTAAGAGGTAAGAATGAACAGACAAAATGTTTCAATTATTAAACAACCTCTTAATATTGTTTATTTTTTAATTTCACTCACTCACCTCATACTTCAGAACTCCTAGCTATAACCCAGGGTTTTCGTCACATCCTTTGTGAAATTCTCAATTCTGTGTCACGTTTCACAACACTGACGTCCGGCTGCCCTTCTATCCTGCAGACTGACCTCCGCGCCATCTGATGGCTGACGATGACGAACTTCCAAATCAGTCCTCTCTCCTTAGAACCGGGTATTCCAAAATTCATAGTTGTATTTTCATTCTTGCATATGTAAATTGTTTCCCAAATTTTGATTCCTTCGGTTTTTCAATTGTTTTAAGTAATTTTTGTTTTTGGTTTCTATTCTATGTTTTTCTGACTCAGGGCCTGTGGCAGCTATTAGCAGATTTTTCTGTTTCTCTTTCTCCATTTTTAACATTCTGAGGTGTTCCTTTAATCTTGTATTTAGATTCCTTTTTGTTTTTCCTATGTATATCTCTTTCACAATCTTTACATTAATTTGATAATTCCCGATTTTTTGCAGTCTTCATCTTTTCAGTTTTGTTGGTTTTTATTAATTTTGTTTTCCTATGTATATCTTTTCACAATCTTTACAATTAATTTGATAAATTCCCGATTTTTTGCAGTCATTCAATCGTTTCACATTTTTGTTTGGTTTTTTATTTTAAAAAAACACGTAATATGTACTTCCATTGTATTTTAAAAACAGATGAGAAATATTTATTTTTATAAGGTAAGTGTGAATGAAATTTTTCCAATTCAATTAAATAATAGTTTACAAGAACGCAACATGTCACCAGTTCTCGACTATATCTATAAGTATCAGAGATGTGAAAAGAACATGTCGTGACATCTGGCTTCTCTAAGACAATATTGGTCAAATGAAAGCATTCACTAGTCATTTGCATAAAAGATGAAAAACCTTTCTCTGCAATACCAGTTTTCTAGGACTATATCTTATAAGATGATGTTGATATAGTATTTATTTTTTATAAAAAAAATTAACATTGAACTTTCTAAAAGTATATTTACGTAATGAAATAAAGAAAGAAATAATTATATATAAATATCTCTATTTAATTGAATGTTTGCATTCTTATTAAAACTTTGTATTTTATGTTATTACTTACTGTCTACATCTAAACATATTCCAATGCCATAATTTGAACCATATAACAACTTCATCACTGTACACAATATCAGAAAAGTGACCAAGGCTACCAGCAATTGTTCTGCAAACTCTTTGCCCAAGTTGGCAATTGTTGAAATTACAGATTCTGACCAAAAGGGAGCAATTAATTGTTTTTCAAACCACAAAAAAAATATTAAAAGAAAAACCAACAAAAAATAATAAAAAACTGGTATAAAAAAACTATACAAATATCTACTTAATCAAAGTTAAAATTGGGAAAACACATTATGAGGTTCTTAATTAATAAATTAATGAGTCATTTTAACATCTTACACATCATGTTTTTATTATTAATTTCATACATCTAAAATGATGGATAAATCATATTTAAAGAGAAAAATTATACGCTCAGACCCGGAATTTCAACGTATATAGAGAAAGATTTGCGTTTAGATCGGTACTTGCTCAGGTAGCTCAAATGGTAGAGCACTTGGACTAGAAAACCAAGGGTCCCGGGTTCAAGTCCCGGGCTGAGCGGATAATTTTCCTCTTTAAATATGATCTTACCTCATGTTTTAAATCAAACACGGTAACTATAGTTTTCAAATGATCTTGTACATAATGGCGGTTGAAAATGAATGACAAGATCATTTGAAAACTACAGATACCGTGTTTGATAAAACATGAAATATGAGGTAAGATGTTAAAATGACTCATTAATTTATAAATATCTACTTTCTTATCCAATGTTCTAACAAAGCCAAGAAAATCTGCTGTAGCTGCATTCTGCCTCTCTCGCTGGCCACCACATGTTTACCTGACCATCTCCATACAATTGGAAAATGTTGACGACTATGTCAGGTGTACAATATGTAATGAAACAGAAAAATATTCAACAAGGAAACCGTTTCATGACATGTAAACAGCCTGGAACAAGAACAAACAACTCAAAGTTAATTGAAGGTCTCTAATTGGAAGGAAGAGAAAAAATGGCAGCACACAACTAATTAAAAAAGCCTCATCACCATTGGACAATAACAGAAACTTTATTATATACTCCTACGACAGGCCTAGAAGGCCCTTAGTCTACCATCCGGCATGCTGGCCTCAACATCCAAATGTGTCAAATCACAGAGGTAGTGATAATCAGCCAGTTGTAGGGGTGACATGGGGTCAGCGTGTCGAGTCCCCCAGCCATTATATGCTGGTTTTCTCAACCTGGAACCGCTACTTATTGTAGCTACCCAAATGCCTCACAATGCTGGATGGGCACCGGTCCCATACTGGCTGAAATACCATGAGAAAATTTCTTCCCCCATGGAGACTTGAACCAGCGCAAGACCGTAGCTCTGCGCCAAAGGCTTCCTGCCCTTAACCACTCAGGGTATGGCGTGGGGTACTTTTACTATATACATCTCATTAAATTTTTAATACCTAAATATGTTTTTGAGAGATGGTCTAGATAATTTTAATCTATAGTGAAGTTAAGTTGAATCATGATTTGTCATTCATGTTTTTTGTTTAATTCCACAGTTTAATTTTTATAATTTCTTAATTTCACCAATGTTTATTGAGAAAATGAGTAAAATATATACATGATAAGTTTGAATACTCTATACTAATAATTTTGGATTAAATAATTATGATATTGGATGATAAAAAATTAAAAATTAAGTAAAAATCCACTTTATAAGAGACCTTTATCGCTCTTTCATAAATGTATGTTTTTTCTCTTTCTAGTAATATTGAGTAAATAAATTGATCCATTTATAGGACCCTTATGGTTATTTAGCATTTGTATTGAACAAAAAAAAATGTACATTTAAAAAAGAAAAATTATAACCTGAAAAAAAAAATTAACAAATTTCTTATTGTAATTTACAGAACATACATTTTTTGCTACTTCCAAACTTTCTGTTTAATTCATTGTGGAGTGAGGTGGCTTTGCATTGTGGAAAAGCAGTATTTGTTATTAAAATACTAAAAAAGGTATCACAGACATTCTTGAATTTTATGTTCTGTAAAATTTTGCATACTGTCCTTTTTGTCATTTGTAAATTTGTATAATACATTTATGTACACAGGATATACATGTCTTTTTTTAATCTTATATGAGTACATATGAAACTTCTTATAAAAATACTAATAATTTTTTTGTTAACAGTCATCATTTTTCAGATAAGGAGTTTGGGAAGAACTTCTTTCAATAAGTATAGGCCATAGTAAATTCAAGTAATTGTATGATTCACATCCAAAAAGCATTTATTGTTATTCCATGCAAATTCAAGTAATGTATGATTCACATCCAAAAGCATTTTATTGTTATTCATGCAGATTCATTATGTAAAAATTATTTTTTTTATTGATAAATTGTGGCATAAGTGAGATGAGTGCTCTAAATTAACAAGAATGGTGCAAAAATCTAAGATCTGTTTTAAAAAAAAATGATTTGTAGGAGAACAAAATTCTCTTCAAGAAGAAGAATACTAATGAATTAAATCAGTTACAATAGGAAGTAACATTGATTGAGGGAGTTGTTCTTAAAATATAAGGTTGGAGTCTGGTTAATCTTAATTCACATCAATACTTGATGTTCCATTTGACATGTTGCGATATGTTGTTCATACCATCGTTACTTGTCCAGACTGTTTATTTTTATTTTTTTGGGTTAAAACTGAAGAACTTGTGAATCAAATCTCCTTCCCCAGGGAATTTCAAAATTCATAATCCTATTTTACATATAATAAATTTGGGGAATTTTTAACATTATGAGGGTTTATATTGATAAGAATCAAATGAATCGTGAATTCTTCTTACCTCATACTTCTATGTTTTTTTTAAAAATAGCACCGCAGTATCAGAACCCTCGTCACCAATTGTCAGCTATTTTCATGAGTGTCAATTTTTTCTTTTACCGGTAATTATCCCAACTGCCATCTGGTGTTCTTTTGCAGATTGCAAAGATTGCAATAGGATATATATATAATATAGGAAAAACAAAAAAGAAAACTTGGAAACTCGTAAAAAAGAACACTTTAGAAACATAAAGAATGGAGAAATTGAAAATCAAATATATGCAGCAAATAGTTTATTAGAGAATCATAGAATTGAAAAAGAAGCAAAACTTTTGAAACATCTATCTAAACCTTTAGATTTAACAGTTTGGGAAAAGATATATATTCAAAAAAAAACATACTAGAACCATGAACTTCGAGATTCTGGATGAACCAAGCTTGATTACAAAGTTCTTAAAAAATACATCAGATGACAGTTTAGAAAATGACTCCTGCAAAAGAACACCAGAGTGCAGTTTGGATAATTACCGGCAAAAGAAAAAAATTGACAGTCGTGAAAACAGGTGACGATGGTCGCCGATACTGAGGTGCTGTTTTTAAAAACATAGAAGTATGAGATAAGAAGAATTCACGATTCATTTGATTCTTATCCATAATCCTATTTTTTATTCTTCTGGATGTAAATTTGGTAATCATATTAATATTACATAACTAAAGCTATTCTTAATCAAAATAAGTAAATATACAAAGCTAATGTTTTTGTTATTAATTTCATACATCTCAATGATGGATAAATCATATTTGAAGAGAAAAATTATACGCTCAGACTGGGACTTGAACCCGGGACCCTTGGTTCTCTAGACCAAGTGCTCTACCATCTGAGCTACCTGAGCAAGTACCGATCTAAACGCAAATTTTTCTCTATATACTTTGTAATTCCCGCCCACCAAATGCTATGAAGCCTTTGCTTCTATCTTTTGCAAATGGCGGCTCCTTTATTAAGGAGACATATTTGGGAATTTTACATTACGTTATAAATGCCAGTACGGCTTTTTTCGATGTTTTTATTATTAATTTCATACATCTCAATGATGGATAAATCATATTTGAAGAGAAAAATTATACGCTCAAGACCAGGACTTGAACCCGGGACCCTTGGTTCTCTAGACCAAGTGCTCTACCATCTGAGCTACCTGAGCAAGTACCGATCTAGCATTTGGTGGGCGGGAATTACAAAGTATATAGAGAAAAATTTGCGTTTAGATCGGTACTTGCTCAGGTAGCTCGGATGGTAGAGTACTTGGTCTAGAGAACCAAGGGTCCCGGGTTCAAGTCCCGGTCTGAGCGTATAATTTTTCTCTTCAAATATGATACAAAGCTAAGTTATTTCAATTAATGGTTATGACAATGATGTTTATCTAAACTGGGACTTCAGCTTTACATTTGATGCTTTCCTTCAGGTAGAAATTTTTCATTTTACCATTAACCTAAATTTGGATTTGAAATAAATCTTAATGATATAAAGATCATTAAGATTCAATGAATGGATGTTGATCAATATAAATTAACATATAAGATTAGATTAAAATGTTTCATACCTCACCTCATATCCAATCTTCTAATTAGACCACAGTTTCAAAGCCTGTGCAGCTTCATCTTCAGTAATTTCTCATCGACTGATGTTATGTCAATCAGAACTACTACTTCTTTCCTCTGTTGGTGGACCGATAAACCTCCAGATCCAATTAAAATCCGTGGAAATTTCGAAGTTCATAAGTTTTTCTTTTTCGTTTTTTGAATGTGGATTTTTTCCCAAAGCGTGAGTTCTTTTTAGTTTTCTATTTGTTTAATTAACATGTTTAATAAATGAGTAGACTAATAAAGCCAACATTAAAGTATCAGGTCTGATTTTAAAGAAATGTATGAGTCATATAAAATACATTACTTAGAAGCCAGTTCATTAAAACATCCTTCTATTTATTTAATATTTTTATTTTGATTGTAATTTAATTCCAGCAGTTTGTAAAAAATGGTGAATTTTTGACAACCTTGCGATTAAATATTACTAAGATTAACTTGTTTCAAATTTTAATAATGAACTTATCTTCTGATGATGAAAGTTAAAAATTAAATTGTACCTGTTGGTAGGTGCCGTTGTTCTCAACTTTGTTAAAATATTGTATATTAAAGTTAACTGGAGCGCTTTCGGAAGTTATCTTCCATCTTCAGCAGGTTGAGCTTCTGCTACTCGTTGTACACAACAACAAGTAGCAGAAGCTCAACCTGCAGAAGATGAAAGAGAACTTCCGAAAGTGCTCCAGTTAATTTTAATATACAATATTTTAACAAAGTTGAGGACGACGGCACCTACCAACAGGTACAATTTAATTTTTTAACTTTCATCATATGACTTCACCTCAATGGAATTTGATATGAATTTTACTAGTATTATCTTCTGATATTTAAAAGGAGCAATTTTCTTTACCAACAGTAATGTGTGAAAGATAATAAGAAAATAAATTCAAAATATGAAAAAAATAATTTTCTGCTCTTTAAAAACAAGTGAAGAAAGTCACTTAACTCAATAATTCCTTGTTCTCAGAATTCATAGAAATTAATACCATGAGGTAAATAATCAAGAAATTGAATTTGTAATATAACACCTCTCCTTATTTTATTGATAAAGAAAAAATGTATGCTTGAACCAGGAATCAAACCCAGACCTATGATTGTGTTACCAATGAACTGTCCAGACATTCCTTCATATCCAAGTACAAATGATCTTTGAAACTGGTATAGTGAAAACACGCAATTTTATGAGATGAGGAATAAAAACATTTTCTCTAACTCATTTATAAATCATCTTTTTAACTTCTCTCTGGATCCCCTAAAGAGATGCGTTTGTGCTTGGATGGAGAAGGATGTCTGGATAGGTCAGTGGTAGACCTGAAGGTCCTGGGTTCAATTCTTGGTTCATGCATATATTTTTACTCTTTACCATTAAATTGTAATAGCTTACATGTTTATAATAATTTACTTATTTCAACCTCACATTCATATTTTGATACTCATCTGAAACATGTTTCGGCAGACATTTTCATCATTCTTAGCCAGAAAGAACTGCTGCATTGGCCATTGGAAATCTTGTATATTCTCTCCCTCTGGTGGTGAGCAGACAAATTTCACAATTTAATCCTTATCCCCAGGAACTTCAAACTTCTGCTGAAAACATACAAGGTCTTCTTCTTCCTTCCAAGTATTAGGCCAAGGCCTGTTACGATCCTATAGAAAATTTTCCCTCCAGCGTTTCATAGGACGGCCCAGTGATCTTCGTCCTCTTGGTATATAATTATAAATAGCTTTGGGGATCCGATTTGAACTCATTCTTTCAAGATGGTGTTTGCAATTTAGTTGGAAAAGGTGAAAAACAAAATATGAGATATATATTATGAGAATTATGATTCAGTTTCATAATAACTCTTTATATATTAGGAATTGTGTAGTTTTCCCGTTAATAAACATTAAGAATATTATTTTTATTTAATTAAATAAATAAATAAGTACAGTAAAACTTGTTCATAGCTGAATTGCATGGGACCAATTTTTTTTTTTTTTTTTTCCACATTAGACTAAATTCCGCATTATAAAAAACATAAAGTAATTAACAAATCCCAGATTATAGAGTAGCATACATGTCTTTTTACGTACCTTGGATTAATTGTAGTTTCACTGCTGTTGAAAAGTGAAATATAGTATGTATGAGTGACTTTGATGGTAATGCGCAAAAAACAGTCCAATTTCGTCAGCATATCCTGAAATTAAAGTATGCAGTTTCGGTTTTCACTCACCAACTATACTTTCGTCCACATCCTTTGATTCCCCGCAATTTCATTCCACACTTCATTGTGTCGTCTTTTAAAACTGTCCAGCCAACCTGAATATGTCTTGAAATCATTATTCCCTAGGGATATAGCAACAGCTAGAGCTTTGACTTTGGAGCGTAAGTCCGAAAATTCGGAGATATTTTGATCGTGTACTCGTAAAACATTCCCACGCTACTTCCATTGTTGGTTTTTTTTTTTGCTTTCTTCATTTGATCATTTACTTGCATCCATTCATTAATTTTTTTTTTCTTTGTGTTTTAAAATATCATAAACTTGGGTTTTTCCACATTTAAATTTACTCATTATTTTGCATACTGAGAGTTTCTTTATCTTCAATCACTTTTTCGTTTAATGACAATGATTCATACGATTTAACCATCTTTATTCTGGAAATTCAGAACGCTACCTGTGAAAGATACATACACAATCAGTCTCAGATCTTAAACTAATTTAAGATTTTACAGTGCACTGGTTATTTGTAAGACAGATGTCACACGCCAAATATTTGTTAAACAGACCTGTATTACTCATAACGTGTGTACAGTGAGGCCGAAAGAAATTTCAGATACAGGTAGAAACTCTACTTAACATGGTGGCAGGAATCATCCCTTATTGTTATTTTGCCTAACGGGAATTCAATGAAGTGGAAACTAATTTATTTCTCTCTCAGTCTTTTTGCCTTATAAACATTTTTTTATGAATTATGTAGAAATATCCTTTTGTTTCCGCATTGGACAGATTCCGTATTTATACAAAATAAATACATGTAAAATTACTATTATTTTGCCACTATTAATAAATTTGTTCACATTGGACAGATTTCCACATTACTCACATTCCGGATTAAACAAGTTTTACTGTACAATAGGGCCTTCATCTCATCTCATCCCTCGACCCAACACTGAGTTGGACACGAGTTGAGGATATTATTTTTTTATGAAATATAGGTGATTTTAACAGTAAATTAATCAGATTTTACACCTCATCTCATATTTTGCATCTTTTCCGGAAAAAGTTTCAAGGAAATTATTTCCTTACTTTTAACTGAAATCTGACCAGACATCTGATTCTTAAATAAAAGTCTTAGTTTTACTTCCTAAAAATGTTAGTTGAAGGTGATTTGTCCAGTTTGAATGGTTAAGAGGTATAAGACATTGATATTTCCCATAGATTACAGCGGGGTAGAGTTCTTAGAAATGGCCATCTTTCATGAACAAAAAAAAAAGATGGAAAAATCTCTTACTTTTAGAAAATATTATTTTTTATAATAATTTATTGTTTTGGTAAACTTGTGAACTTTGTGCCCTATGTAGTTTTTAGTTCACACTACTATCAAGGTGAAAATTATTTTTGTTTTGAATATAAAATTCTTTTGGAAATAAAATTAAAAATGTGTGAAGTTTGGCTGTTTACATTATTACAGAAGATCATGGTTGCTATAGGAGCAGATAGATTGGATGCTAATAATGTTGTGCCATAATGTGCTTTGTGTAAAGATTTTATATTCATTTTTCAACTTGAGAGCGAAGTATGCTTTGTGTATAATTAACAGAACGTGCCTTCACCGAGTGAAGTGCTTGCAATGTTGATGTGTTGAATTATAAATTTAAATTGTTCTGTTCCTTTATCTTCTTGTTTTGTAATCTCTATGAGATTTGGCTGGTGTATTCAGTATTTATAATAGATATTAGTAATTATTTGCCATGGAGGGAACTTATTTGTTTTATAAAGAAATAATCTATCTCACTCTTCATTCCAATTGATGCACAGTTAATGTTAGCAGATGAACTTAAAAAAACCTACTAGAACACAAATAGCATTGCTGTCTAAACCAAATCTGTAAAGTAAATTTAATTAATATAAATCATTGTTTATTTTTTATTATTTCACTCACCTCATACTTTATAATTCATAGCAGACCCTGGGTTTCTTCACATAATTTGTGACATTGTCAATGCTGCGTCACAAATTATGTGAAGAAACCCAGGGTCTGCTATGAATTATGAAGTATGAGGTGAGTGAAATAATAAAAATAAACAATATTAAAGGACCTCATAGTGTTATTTCCTATCTACATAACTTAATAATATAAATCAGTTTTGAATCAAGACTATTCTTGCCTTATATATCTATGTTGTTTAACACAGAACTGCAGTATCGAGAACCATTGCTCCCAACCTCAGCTGTTGTCACAACTGTTAATTTTTCATCAGGCTGGTCATCTTCTAAACTGCCATCTAGTGTTGATTTGATGAACTTTATAATCAAATTTTGTTCATCCGGAAACTCAAAATTTATGGATCTAACTTTTTTTTTAATGTATATCTTTTCCCAAACTGTTAATTCTAAAGTCTTCAGTAGATTTTTAAGGTAGAATTTTTTATCACTCATCTCATATTTTTCATCTTGTTTGACTATAAACTAGTTTTGGAACATATTTTCTGTTCCATCCTCAGTATCATCACGACCATTGTTCTGTTGTCTTGAAGCTGTCCTTCGCTCCTTCTGCTGGCAGACTGAAAAACCTCGAAACCAGGTCATTCTCCCTGGGAATTTCGAAGTTCATCAATTTCTTCTTTTTGCTCTTTTGAATGTAGATCTTTTCCCAAACAGTAAGTTCTTTTGGTTTTTATATTTGTTTTAATAATTTAGCTTCTTTCTCGATAAGATGTTTTTCAGACCATGCATGGGCAGCCACATCAGATTTTTCTACTTCCCCTTTTGTTGACATTCCTGAGATGTTCTTTCACTCTAGTTTTCAAATTTCTCTTAGTTTTTCCTATGTAGAATTTCTCACATTCTTCACATTTAATCTGATAAATCCCTGGTTTGTTTTCTTCTTTTATTTTCTCATTTTTATTAGGTCTAATCAATCTACTGATGCTGTAGTCATTTTTGGGTGCTAACCTTATGTTGAAATCTAGAGTGAAAGAACATCGTGGTTATTTGGTTGTCTGTCTATACAAAATTAAAAGCAATGCACCTTGTATGTTTTTTTCACCTTGCACAGTATCATCATCATCATAGTACATTCACGAATTTAGGCCATTTGTTGACCTGTTTCGGCCTCAAGAGAAACACCATCCAAAAGTCTTTTGAGTGGACGTCCTGGTCTTCTTCTTCCTGCAGGTTGATATCTTAACATTTGTTTGGGTATTCTGTGATCTTCCATTCGATGAACATGTTGCATCCATCTTGACTTATAATCAGAAATTTTGTTTTCTAAAGATTCCATGTGTAATTCTTCTAAGATGTCTTCATTTTTTTTTTGTGATCTAGTAGTGTGTATCCTGCAGTCCTCCGAGGATATCTCATTTCAGCAGATCTAAGTCTCTGTATATCCTTCTGTTTCAACGTCCATACTTCGCTACCATACAAAAGAGTTGGAAGAGCCAGTGTTTTATACACTTTCAGTCTTGAATGCTTTTGGACTAACTGTGGCTTGAAGATAGAATTTATTAACCCTAAAATTCTTAAAAATTTAGATATTTTTGCATTTACATCCTTTTCTTCTTCATATGAGATATTGCATCCTAGATATGTAAAATTATTCACCTGCTCCAAAATTTTATTGTCCAGTACAATTTTACTTCTGACAGGATCTACACCTTGAAATGCCATAATTTTTGTTTTTTTCTGTAGATATCTTTAATCCATATTCTTCTGTAATTTTGTTAAGTTCATACAGACCTTTCTGTAGATTATCTTCGGAATCTGCAATTATTATTTGGTCATCTGCAAACAATATGGTGTATAACACCAAGAACATCTATCAATGCTGATCGTCTTCTTATATGTGGAAAGCTTGATTGTATCAATCACAAAAGTGGTGATATTGCCAAATTGTACTAGGATGCAATATTGTTAATGAATTTAAAATTAGATAAAATAAAAATACAATAAGAGAAATAATGAATGCAGAAAAGGATATTATATAAGAGATTGAAGAAATCCAACTAAGATGGTATGGATATATAATGAAAAGAAGGGAAACATGGTAGACCAAAGCCAATGTGGATAAAGGGAATTCAAGACAACATGAAGAAGAGAAATATGACAGAAGCAGACATGCACGACCGGGAAGTATGGAAGAAAAAAATTGTATATTTTGGTTGAGGATACCTGTGTAAATAACAATCCTGAAATGAAATGAATGAGAAGTACTAAAAAAAAATAGATCATTGGACGAAGAAGGAGGAAGTGGTGGAAATCATCCTACTTTTCCAAACTTTTTCAAAGAGAAATGCTGGATTGGAATTTCATTACCAGCACTCATTTCATCACAATTATTATTTCATAATATGATCAAAATACACATTACAAATTTAAAAAAAATTGTTGATGGATTGACCTGAAGATGCTATATGCAAATGAACTTAGATGTTAAAACATTTATAAATACGAATGAAATTTTTAAAAAAAATATACATAAGAAGGTACATATTTTAATTATATTTGAAGAGAAAAATTTTCGCCTAGACCGGGACTCGAACCCGGGACCCTTGGCTTTCCGGGCCAAGTGCTCTACCAACTGAGCTACCGAGGCAAGTTACGATCTAGACGCAAATTTTTCTCTTATGTATGTTGTAATGTATGTTGAGGGAATTACAACATACATAAGAGAAAAATTTGCGTCTAGATCGTAACTCGCCTCGGTAGCTCAGTTGGTAGAGCACTTGGCCCGGAAAGCCAAGGGTCCCGGGTTCGAGTCCCGGTCTAGGCGAAAATTTTTCTCTTCAAATATAATTTATCCTTCTATGAGAAGTGTTAAATTAATAATAAAAATCGTCGACATATTTTAATTTTAATTTTATACATAAGAAACTTTCCAAGTAGCCAGAGGCAAAATATGGGTAAGATAAACAAAAAAAAAGAAACTTGGAAACTCATAAAAAAGAACACTTTAGAAACATAAAGAATGGAGAAATTGAAAAATCAGCTATAGCAGCACATAGTTTATTAGAGAATCATAGAATTGAAAAAGAAACAAAACTTTTGAAACATCTATCCAAACCTTTGGATTTAGCAGTTTGGCAAAAGATATATATTAAAAAAACCATACTAGAACCATGAACTTCGAGATTCCAGACGAACTAAGCTTGATTACAAAATTCTTCAAAAATACAACAGATGGCAGTTTAGAAAATGATTCCTTCAGAAGAACATCAGAGTGCAGTTTGGATAATTACCGGAAAAAAAAATGGACAGTCGTGAAAACAGCTGATGATGGTGACGATGGTCGCCAATACTGCGGTGCTGTGTTTATAAAATAAACATAGAAGTATGAGGTAAGAAGAATCAGCGATTCATTTGATTCTTATCAATAAAACCTCATAATGTTAAAAATTCCCAAATTTATTATAATAAAAAAAAAGGCTTTCCTATATTCTTCGCCAGGTTTGAAGTTCCTCTCTACCAAATTTTAAATAAAGTTGGATCGTAAATCTAGTGCTAAAGACATGACAAACAGACAAACTCCTATTTCCTACAAACTAAATAAATAAAAAAAATGAATGTCTGTTTTCATGGATACTATAGTAAGAGCAGCAGATGTGAATAACTGGAGCATAGTACACAATTATTTTTGCTATCCCTGGGAAATTACATGTTTAATTGAAATGAAAAATATCCTATTGTCCAATTCCAGGCTTCAAATTACTCTCTCCTGCCAAAAATATCAAATATAAATCTGTTCAGTAATTTATCCATCAGAACTAACAGATAAGCCCATTTCAACATTTATAATACATATGAATTAACAACTTTAAAACTTGATGTGTTTCCTCCGTGGTAAGAATAGTTTCAAAAATGAAATGAGAAGAATGAAAATATTATGTGAAATGTATTGTTCCTACATTTATTTACAAGAAACAGAAAACAGCATTATGAATGATAAAGAATTATGCAGTCATGTGTTGGTGAAAAGTTAATAGAACACTGTAACTTAATTATACGTTGCTTCAATTTCAATCCAGATGAGGGTTCCCAAACCAGAGCCAGCATTTATGTGTATTTTGTTTATTTGTTGTTAATAGCTAGTATTTACTAGATGTAACCATAATTTTTGTATCTTCTAGAGAGAAAAGTTGTTGTAAAATAAAATGCCATATTACGTAACATTGGATCTGGGCAGGTGGAATCGGAAGCAGAAGATTGGTCTTGTCGCCATATTGTGAATCTGGTTTCATTTTGAGCAGTTGTTAAGTGAAAGTTCTAATTTCATATTATCAAATTTTATTTATTATAATTTGTATTTATTTTAATTATTTATTATTTTTAAGTTTGTTTGTTTGTTTGTTTTTTTTTCACTAAAATTTATTTAAATATATAATAAATATGAAAACCAAATAAAACTAAGTTTTATTTTTATTTAATTAATGAATTTATTTGATTTAGGATTGGGCAATAGTGAAAACCGAATAGAAATATACTGAGACCACATTGAAAAATTAAAATTGAATATAGTGATAGTGTTATATTTAATTAATGTTGGGAAGTAAACATTATGAGGTATAATCATTAAAAATCATCGGAGAACATATTGTTTAAATAACTCACCTCATAGGATTCATGCTTCCATGATATCGCGATTTCAAACATGATTATGTTTGAAATCGCGATATCATGGAAGCATGAATCCTATGAGATGAGTTATTTAAACAATATGTTCTCCGATGATTTTTAATAGTGATAGTGGTTTGCAGTGACTTCCTGTCTGAGTTCTAGATAATCTGTTGCCAATTTTTTTTTCTTTATGTCTGTATATTGGTTGAATTTATAGCACTTTTAAACTGCCCACACTTGAACCATGACTCTAATAAGGTAAGGTTTTGTCAGCTCGTACTGGGAGGCTAAACTCATATTCAACTATTCCCATTTATAAATAAATAAGTAAATTTTCATTAATTCACTTTTAACCAATAATAAAGCTCGCCTGTTACTAAAAATGGTACATACATTGTACTTGATGACGTTTGTCATCAAATTCAATTCCTCAATTTCACATAGTTGTCCAATTATCATTTCATGGGAAATCAGCTAACAAATGGAACTGTGAACCATTGCATGCTGAAACCTACCTTGAAATTTGTTCCAGAGAAGTGTTGTGATGCACAAATGCCATGTCCAAAAAATTATCTACCTTTTTAACTACAAGACACTAAAATCCAGCGCAAAAGCTCTCATTTAATAAGAGAGAAATAATACAATTCCTATGATGAAAGTTAAAAATTAAATTGTACCTGTTGTTAGGTGTCGTCGTCCTCAACTTTGTTAATATATTGTATATAAAATTAACTGGAGCGCTTTCGGAAGTTACCTTCCATCTTCTGCAGGTTGAGTTTCCATTACTTCTTGTTGTTGTGTACGGTGATGTATACTCCAACTGTTCGTAGTTTTTTACTTGTCTACAAACTAACATGTAAAGATCGTAATAAATTTTATATTGGCAGGACACCTAAAAGATTTCATATACGCGGGTGATAAATCAAGCTGCTAAACATCTCATTAACGCAAGTCATCGAATGAACACAATTGAAAACACTCTCACGATAATCCACCGAGAAAACATTCCAGCTAGGATAAATATATTTGAAGACCTCAGAATTATAAAGGAAACAAACAACACCTCACTTCTTAATGAGAATGCATCCCAGTCAAACCCATTATATGAGATCATCAAAAACAAGTCAGTTGCTGCTACAAACAGTTGGAGTATACATCACTGTACACAACAAGTAACAGAAACTCAACCTGCAGAAGATGGAAGGTAATTTCCAAAAGTGCTCCAGTTAATTTTATGCACAATATGTTAACAAAGTTGAGGACGACGGCACCTACCAACAGGTACAATTTAATTTTCAACTTTCATCATATGACTTCACCTCAACAAAATTTGATACGAATTTCACTAGTATTAATACAACTCCTGAATTGATAAAATGGATAACCCTAACAATCTGCCTGCATGCCACATCTCACCACACTACACATCGCTTGACTCATGCAGGAAGTCCATTTTCTTTCACAATGTGTTGCCATAGCTACATTTTGGTTTTCTATTTCTGGGCCTTGCAGTTAAAAAGGCAGACAATTTTTTGGATGGCCTTCGTACATCACATTTCTGTGGAAGAAATGTCAAGGTAGATTTGCGGCATGCAATGGTTGATGGTTTCCTTGTAAGTAAAATCAAGATTATTGCTATGGAGGAAGATCATAGAGATAGAATGACCACTATATTGAACATTAACCCTGATTTACTTAGCTGATTTCCCGTGAAATCGTAACTATAAACCAGTCTCAAGAAAGCTACCTACATATCTGTAAATGTTGTCATATTTTATTAAAATTTATACCTCCCAAATTTTAAATTAACTATCTTAAACAATATTAATGTGAGTCTTTTAACATATTACCTCATAATTTAGTTGTGTTGTTGACAACATGTTTCAATTTGCGTGCATATTAACTTCAGCTTGTTCAGACTGTTAAATTTTTGGTTGTCAGGCCTGGATGTCGCTTCCTCTTCTATCTTTTGGTTGACTGAAGAACTTATAAATCAAATTCTTTTCTCCGAGAATTTCAAAATTCTTGATGCTATTTTTTATACTTCTGGATGTAGATCTCCCAAACTATCAAAGATAATTAAGATATTTGGTCTGTGTATTCTTACCTCTTATGGTTATTTTCGTAGAACCATATGTTTCAAGGCTTGTGAGCCCTATCCTCAGCGATTACAGACTGGTTTTTCTCAAGTTGTCAGCCCTGATTCTTGACTCCTCCAATGAACTTGTTAATGAGGTTCCTTTCTCTGGGAATTTCATAATTCTTTCTTTGTTCTTCTGTATGTAGATTTTTTTCCATATGATGAGTTCATTTTTATTTTGTAACTGTTTTAATAATTTTTTGTTTACATCTATTTTGTGTTTTTGTGACCAAACGTGAGCAGCCACTGCAGATTTTTCTACTTCCCCTTTTTTTAAGTGTTCTTTTGTTCTAATGGTTAAACTTCTTTTTGTTTTCGCTATGTATATCTTGTTACAGATATTTTTATGTCACATTATTTCTTAAAATATCAAAGATCCAACCATAGTAATTCTGCCCAAAGGCAGGTCCTTCGCTGCTATCATAGCATTTTCATGCTATGCTTGCAGCTTTACTAGAGAATTGTAGGTGTGGTAGCTTCCTGTTGCTTTCCACACCGGTGAAGGATGATGATAATGATAAAGATGATGATGATGGCCATATGATTTCGGGGACCATTTGGGCCTTAAAGTTTTCCTGACATTAGTCTTACTGGTGAGGAAAAACCCCGATAAAAACTTCACCTTGAAAAACTGCCCTGACTAGGGATCGAACCTGGGCCCGCTGCATGACAAGGCAGCACACTACCTCGAGACCACAGCGGGGGACAAGATAAGATCATGAGGTATGAAATTCCTGGGGAAAAGGATTTGGTTTATATAAGTTCTTCAATCAACCAAAAGATGGAAGAGGAAGCAACATCCAGGGCTCACAACCAAAACTTCAATGGTCTGAATGAGCTGAAGTTAATATGCATGCATATTGAAACATATTCTCAAGAACACAACTAAATTATGAGGTAAAGACACATAAATATTGAAAAGAGACTCATAAAGATACCTCTTATTAAAATGTATTAATATCTTAAAGAATGTATTAATAAATTACAATATGGTATTAACATTATGAGGTTCTTAATAAATAAGGTGAATCTGGATTATCTTACCTCATAAATGTTGTGTTCTATGGAAAATCAACTTTTATTAAGATTCATGATGTGTTCCATAGAGGTATTATTCAAAATTAAAATATAAAATTATGGAATATTCACCTGAAAGGTCCGTCTCCTCAACTTAATTAATTATTTAACTGTAGCGCTTTCAGGACTTGTCCCATCATCAGCAGGATTCGAAACTTGTGTTTCACTGAAGATCTGGTAGAGGGGGTTACATGCATTGGGTTCGTTTTCGTTTATCAGATTGTCGTCATTGTGAGCTGCTTTCATGATTTCCATCTCTTCGAGTACGTTTAACTTCGCTGGATTATTTTCTCTGTGCGAAGATAAACGTACTCGAAGAGATGGAAATCATGAAAGCAGCTCACAACAACGACAATCTGATAATCGAAAACGAACCCAATACGTGTAACCCCCTCTACCAGATCTTCAGTGAAACACCAGTTTTTGAATCCTGCCGATGATGGGACAAGTCCTGAAAGCACTACAGTTAAATAATTAATTAAGTTGAGGAGACGGACTTTCAGGTGAATTTTCCATAATTTTATATTTTAATTTCTATGGAAAAGCTGATGATGGTATGGATGGTATATTGAAACATGTTCAGTAGAACACAATAATTTATGAGATAAGATGATCTGGATTCACCTTATTTATTATCTTAGAGAAATTGGGTAATTTTTGTATAGAGAAAATGATATTTGTATGCTTGTCTGAGAGTCCTTGTTCGCTTTGTATTTTTCGAGTTATTGTATGATGTATAAAGTTGAACAATATACTTTCCATTTAATTCACTGGTTGGGAATCCTTCACAAGAACTGATTTTATGCTAACATTAATTATTAACATGAAAAATGTCAGTTTTTATTTGTAAATACATCGTATTTCCTTTTGTGTTCTCCAAGCACCAGTTTGCTGTAATCACAGCAATTGTATAGAATTATTAGGTAAAGTCTATTTTAAGACGAGGCAGCATAAATACGGTGTATAAATCATTGTGACTGTTGTTTGATTGTTCATTCAGCATTTTCACTTTTTGCTTGAGTTTTATATTTGTTGGCATCAGAATGTTTGAATATTAATTAATATTACAAATCAAAAATTTACTGTAGAAATTGTATAAATATGTGTATTTGATTTCACAATAATTTTTTAGTAGGGTGCTTCTTGGATGTATATATTTTTTTGTGCTTTGGGATGATGTGTAAATTTGTGTAGGGTAAATGCTGAACAAACGTCTGATGAAAGAAAGAATTATCCAGTTTATTGTTAATCTCGGACATTTCTGCATTTACATTGTCCTGATTTCAGAGCCAGTTTTGGCCGTAGTCTGTAGTTTCATTGATATCTATATACAGAGTTGCTACAAAATGTCTTTCTGATTGTATCTTTTAATTGTATGTGTCTTTCTGATAATTTAGCAATTGAGATTTATATCATCAAGCTGATCTTCCTTATGAGCAGTTCTCTTAAAATTTCATGTAGCAAATTTAATGAGAGTCGTCTGTATGAAAACAATTATTAGAAATTGACTTAGGTTTTCACGGCCGGAGTTACTATGATGATCTTGTAGAAGATTCCGGGTTGGTTGGCCGTGGTCTTGAGGCTTGTAGTTCCCCAACGTTTCGCCAGAGACTGCATCCGGCATCCTCAAGACAACCCTTGAGGATGCCGGACGCAGTCTCTGGCGAAACGTTAGGGAACTACAAGCCTCAAGACCATGGCCAACAGCCCGGAAATCTTCTACAAGATCATCATAATTATTAGGAAATTTAAAAATACAAGAAAAATTTCTAAAAATTGAATTCATTTTTAGATTAATAAATAGAGTTAGATTTAACAGCTCGCCTAATTGTAGATTTCTCGAAGACTAGTTTTGATACTTCTGTGAACCATTTTAAATTCTAAGTAAGTTAGATAGAACTGAATATGATACAAAGAAGGCAGCAAATCAGGGATTTATCGAATTGATTGCTAATATTGTGAAAAAAATATACATAGGAAAAAGAAAAAAGTAAGTTGAATACAAGATTAAAAGAACATCTTAGAAATGTTAAAAATGGGGAAATAGAAAAATTTTCAATAGCTCCATGGTGTGTTAGAAAAACACGGAATCAAAACAAAGGCCAAATTACTGTAACAGTTAGATATATCTAAGGAACTCACAATTTGGGAGAAAGTTTACATCCACAGAAATTAAAGAAAGTAATGAATTTTGAAATTCCTGAGGAAATAAATTTTATTTGGAAGTTCATCGATCAGCCAACAGAGGGATCTGAAATCAACCTGCAGGATCGCCAACCGCCGATTCAACAGTTAGAAAGAATTGATAATGATACATAATATATCAAAACTAGTCTTCAAAAAATTTACAAATATGAGGTGAGTCGTGAAAATTTCTAACACAATATATTAATACAAAGAAGAATCAAAACCAGTTTTCGAGAAATCTAAAATTATAAGGTGAGCTGTTAAATGTACAGCATACTCCCGATTATCCGTGCACATATTATCCGGTTTGCTGATTATCCAGGCATGACTCTTTTTACTGTATTTTGTAATGTTATGAAAAAATGATTTATTTTTAAATGTGCTACTGTGAACTGTGCTTAGAAACTAGCACAATAGAGTAACCTTCACTCACAATCCCCTCCCCTGACGCATTTAACGGTACCAACCAACATTCTGAGAATACAGTACAATTTCGAAAATTTCCGTTGTGGAGGCGGTGAAAGTTTGTTGTTACAGATTGAAATCACAGATATGCTGTGGCAATGGGTTTATTACTGGTTACTAGTATGGTCATCGGTGGTTACTAATGTGGTCATCGGTGGTTACTAATGTGGGAATCGCTGATTATTTGTCGTTGCTGGTTATAAGTGTGGATATCGGTGGTTACTATGTGTAGTTTTACTAGTGTAGTTGTTGCTAGTTACGGTGACCATTTTTGAATAACTCGTATGAAGAGTGCTCATGACCCAGAAATAGTCCCACTTTTTTTTTTATTTACGAGTAAAATAAAATAATGATAATTATGACTCACACCTAAATACATTTAATATAACATTTTATGAATATTTGTTGCATTTAAGTAGTGTTAAAGTGGGTACATACATTTCTGATCAACTTCCACAGTGCCAAATAACAATTGGATTATCTGTGTTTTTCGATTTTCCGTGCATATCTCGGTCCCAATTAACACGGATAATCGGGAGTTTGCTGTAACTATTCATTAATTAAAATAAACCTCATAGTGTCAGTTCCTTTAAATATTAATGATCCATCTTTAGATGCCTTAATAATATGCCAGATAATTTGGTATCATTGGCTACCTCAGAGGATGATTCATGAAGATTGTTATATGATTTGAAATGAATAACAGAAGAATATTCAATGAAAATTATTAGCTGGAAAGTTGACATACCCTGGACATGACCTAATGAACACCTTATCAGAATTGAATTACTGAACTCTGCATCTCATTAATTTTTTGTAACAGCCTAAACAGTTGTGAATCAAATCATGTATTGATTACCAAGTGAACTGGATCAAGCAATAATATTTAAGACTTGTATTCGGGAGACCCCAGGTTCAAATTCTGGTCCAACCATCCCGAGGTTTTTTCCTTGGTTTTCCTCATTCACCCAGACAATTTCATTACCAGGACCTATTTAATCCTTAAGAATTAAATTAATCGTGAATTCTTCTTACCTCATACTTCTATGTTTTTTTTAACACAGCACTGCAGTATCAGCAACCATCGTCGCCATCCTCAGCTGTTTTCATGACTGTCAATTTTTTTCTTTTGCCAGTAATTATCCAAACTGCCGTCTGGTGTTCTTTTGAAAGAATTATTTTCTAAACTGCCATCTGGTGTTCTTTTGAAGGAATCATTTTCTAAACTGCCATCTGTTGTATTTTTGAAGATGGCAGTTTAGAAAATGATTCCTTCAAAAGGTAAATTTATTAATAATGAATGGAGAACATATTTTAATTGACTCACCTCATACATTTTCAAACTTCTTTGATACCGACGGTTTCAGACAATATCATGTCCTTCATCAGTCATGGCGTCCATTGATGAAATTCCGTGATTGTTGATTTCTTTAGTGACATCACCTCTTGTGCTGCCATCTTTCGTTGGGATTATAAACTTTGTAATTAAATTTTTATCCAACGAAAGATGGCAGCACAAGAGGTGATGTCACTAAAGAAATCAACAATCACGGAATTTCATCAATGGACGCCATGACTGATGAAGGACATGATATTGTCTGAAACCGTCGGTATCAAAGAAGTTTGAAAATGTATGAGGTGAGTCAATTAAAATATGTTCTCCATTCATTATTAATGATATAACCTCATAATGTTTACTTCCCGATATTAATTTAAATATAGGTAAATTTATGTTGATGCTGTACTTTGCTAGAAGGGGAAAAAAATATGTATATTTCCTTCACTGTCTCTCAGGCTGCAGTGTCAAGTGGCAATAGCTTTCCCATAAGAGCAATACTATATTTTTAGATATGAAAAACCCTATAGATGTTAAAGGTGTCTTTAAATAAAAAAAATATATTGAGCTGTCAAAAGCTTGATCTTGCACTAAGAGAAAAGAAAAATCTGAGTTCTGTCTATTGGTCTAATCAACTTTTATAATATTCATGATGTGTTCCGTTGAGGTTTATTCAGAATTAATATAAAATTATAGAATATTCACCTGAAAGGTCCATCTCCTCAACTTAATTAATCATTTAACTGTAGCGCTTTCGGGACTTGTCCCATCATCGGCAGGATTCAAAACTGGTGTTTCACTGAAGATCTGGTAGAGGGGGTTGCATGTATTTGGTTCGTTTTCGTTTATCAGACATACATCGTTTAATAGCATACAGAACCAATAACAAATTAAACAACATAATAAACAATAACATTGAAGAAAATAACATTTTCAACAGCAAAGGAGTTTATAAACTGACGTGTAAGGACTGCAACAAATTTTATATAGGAAGGACAAACAGGAGTTTTAACATCAGATTCAAAGAACATTTTCGAGACTTCATTCACGCAGAAGGTAAATCAAGCTATGCAAAACACGTTATCCATGAAGGACATCGCATGTTAAATATTGAAAACACCCTAACAGTTATGCACAGAGAAAATAATCCAGCGAAGATAAACGTACTCGAAAAGATGGAAATCATGAAAGCAGCTCACAACGACAGCCTGATAAACGAAAACAAACCAAATACATGCAACCCCCTCTACCAGATCTTCAGTGAAACACCAGTTTTGAATCCTGCCGATGATGGGACAAGTCCAGAAAGCGCTACAGTTAAATGATTAATTAAGTTGAGGAGACGGACCTTTCAGGTGAATATTCTATAATTTTATATTACTATTGGTCTACAGAGAAAAGATAAAATCTGTGAATCTTTCACACACAACATTAAGCTGCTCTGCAGGATTCTAACATAATGTCACATCATATGTGACGTGGACTGTATTCTATTCTAAATCAGAATAATATAAATGAGAGAATGTCTGGACATTTGATGAACTGAATTTTACTCTAGTTCTCCTGTGAATGCCTGTTCATAATATGCTATCTGTTAGAAATGCATAAAAACATTTCCATTTTTCAAAGCATGTGCACTAATATATATAAAATTTTAATTTTGGGAAAATGTACTATATTAATGGATGATTGAAACATTTTAATGTCTTAATTAATTGCAGAATGAAATTTGTATGAAAATATTTCTGAATTTATTTTATTTTGTTTTTTTGTTTGTGGGTTATTTATGTATGAAATAATGTTTCACATGTAAATTAAATCTCTATTTTTGTTTTATGTGCCTCTTTTTTCACATTGTATATAATAGCTTGTATAGTATAAATATAGTGATTTTAATTATTATTGTGTATATAATATATAAGTAGGTATAGTGAATTACAAACACAGTTTAGAAGAACAATGTACGTAATTTGTGCATTTCTTGTAATTATGGATATTTATTTTCTTGCTGAATACTGTAAGTATTGCTTAAAAAAACCTTCCTTTGCATTAATCAATAGTTAAATAATTGGGGGAAATGGAAAGGAAAAAAATATGAGATTGTGAAATAGATTAAGGAAGTATGTAAACTAGATTGTAAGAATCAGTATTGGGATTCAGAATTTTTCTACATTAACATAATTGGAGAGAAAAATTTGAAAACACATGCTATTATGCGTTACATGGACTATTGTCATCCCAAACTTTTCTAAAAAAATGTTACTCACTGGCACTATCGAACCCGTAGGTTCATGGTCGCATGGACATAAGCTCTCCATACATCCCTATCCTGAGCTAATGCTTTCCAATCATTCCCTGTATAATCTACTTCCCTCAAATCATAGTTAATGTTATTCTCCCACCTCATTCTTGGTCTACCAACTGGGCGTTTTAACTCTGGCTTTCCTACAAGAAGCTTCCATGCAAGTCTTTCATTCCCAATTTGTGCCACATGTCCTGCCCATCACAGTCTACGAGACTTAACTGTTCTTATTATATGTGGCTTCCTATAAAGACCATGTATTTCATTATGTAGTCTTCTCCATTCACCTGTCTGTTCATCTCTCTTTGGTCCAAAAATTTTCCTAAGTACTTTATTCTCAAATACTTGTAATCTCCTTTTCTCCCTTAAAGTAAGAGTCCATGTTTCGCACCCATATAATATAACTGGTAGAATAATAGTTTTATATATTTTCAGTTTAACGTAAATGTTAAACTAAATATAATATATAAAATTATCATTCTTCCAGTTACATTATATGGAAAAGAAACATACTGTAATTATTCTTCTTCACTTCACGGGCTAGGCAAATTGCCTGTTCTGCCTCACAGTTGTTCTGTCCATCTTTTCACTGGTCTTCCTACATTCCTTAATCCTCTAGGCTTGTAGTTAATTGCTGCTTTTCGTAATCTTGTTAAGTTCATTCTCTCTACATATTATTTAAACCTTTTATTTTTATATTCTTTTATTTTTTCATTCAGTGGATATATATTTAAATCCAAATTTTCTCTATGTTATGGAATGAAATGAAATGAAATGATTGGTAAAACATAGACTTCAGCGACCTCACGTAAATAGGTTCAACATTTACTATGAAGCTACCTATGACCTTGATGTTTTTTAAATTATAAATACTTACATACTCACTGGCACTATCGAACCCGTAGGTTCATGGCCGCATGGGCATAAGCTCTCCATACATCCTATCCTGAGCTAATGCTTTCCAATCATTCCCTGTATAATCTACTTCCCTCAAATCATAGTTAGTGTTGTTCTCCCACCTCATTCTTGGTCTACCAACTGGGCGTTTTCCTCTGGCTTCCTTACAAGAAGCATGGAGGCTTCTTGTAGGGAAGCCAGAGGGAAAACGCCCAGTTGGCAGACCAAGAATGAGGTGGGAGAACAACATTAACTTTTTGTCAAATAATTACATTGAAGAAAACTTTAATATTGTCTTAAAAGCTTCATAATTGATAAATAAAATATTATAATAGTATATTTAACATACTCAGCCTTTTAGATCTTGTGGTTAATTCAAACAATTTCACAATTTTTTAGAATAATCTAAATTTACCATTAATTGCATCATCCTGTAGAAAAACTTTGACAAGAATATAAGTATGATGTTTTTATTATTGATTTAACGTTTCTCAATGAAAGATAAATTAAATTTGAAGAGATCTAGATCGTGACTCGCCTCGGTAGCTCAGTTGGTAGAGCACTTGGCCCGGAAAGCCAAGGGTCCCGGGTTCGAGTCCCGGTCTAGGCGAGAATTTTTCTCTTCAAATTTAAGAATATAAGTATTGATTTTCTGGAATTACATAAAAATAATAGATGATATAAATATCCTTAGTAATATTCATTGAAGAATGATTGTAGTTAATTAAAAAATTCTTATATCCTCATTCTTTATCCAGTCTAATCTTCTGCAGCCTTTTGTTCATTTCTACACTTTGTATTTGTAATGTTTTGTTATCTTTAACATAGGAGAAAATATTACTAATATTCGAGAATAAAGTGCTTAGGAAAATGTTTGAACAAACAAAGTAATGAAGAAAACTGCATAGTGAACTACATAATCTTTATGGGAAACCAAATGTAATACAAATAGTTAAGTCTTGTAGACTGCAATGGGCAGAACATGTGGTATGAATAGGGAATGTAAAAGGGGCATAGGCTCTTCTTATAGAAAACCAAAGAGAAGATACTCAGTAGATTGGCTAAGAATGTTGTGATAGCTTTAACTATGATTTCAGGGAGGTGAATTATACAGAGAATGATTGGAAATATTAGCTCAGGATAGGGATATATGGAGAGCTTATGGCCATGCATCCATAAATCTCCAGGTTCATCAGTGCCAGTGAACTAGTTAGAAAATTTTGCTCCTGAGCTGGGATTAGAACTCAAGATCTCCTGCTTTTACATGCTAACCCTCTACTATTGAACTACTTAGGCACAGTTTTCAGAGCAAACATAACTCCCATAAATACAGAATTGTATTCACTGTATTTTGCTGCAAGAACACGTTATGGTTGGTTTTTATTGTGATATCAGCTAATTACGAACAGGAACTATAGTGGCATAACAGCCCAATATTGGACCTTAGCGGCCTGGTATATAAACCAAAGCGTGTGTGCCAGCCGCTGCAGGCCAAACTACACAGGTGTAGTGACCTGCGCAGGCGATCGGAGAAGAATCAAAATTCAATTCTTTCTACCTCTGCAGGTGTGTAGACCTGAGCGTGTGTGTGAGTTAGGGCTCCAGCACACCTGTACAGTTTTAGTTTAGTTGTGGCTAGTTCCTTGAGTAGAGAGTCGACTTGTTTGCTCGCCAACTCTCGACTGAGTTAAAATCTTCTGGTTTACCATAGTGTGTGTGTAGCCTGCTCAGGTATACCTTTCCGGTTTATCTGTGTTGGTTTACCTGGCAGGTATATCATAACATGTGTGCCTGGCCTTAGGAGTTACTAGACCAAGTTAATTTAGTTACGCTTATTTCCCTAAAAATGTCACAAATAGAATGCAGTCAACATACCGACCCAATGAGACATCTAGTAGGCAACTAAGCTATTACTAAGATGAAGGAGGTCGGTAAATTTTTTCTTAGAGGCCTCTTTATTCATGCTTAAGAATATTTTATCCGATTGAGGGTCTTTCCACTTTTCAGCGGTTGCCCTTTTACCAGCCGGCTGCTGGCCCTTCACATCCGATTGAGGGTCTTTCCACTTTTCAGCGGTTGCCCTTTTACCAGCCGGCTGCTGGCCCTTCACATCCACATGTGTCAATCACAGAGGTAGATGATCAACAGCCAGTGTAGGGGTGACATGTGGTTAGCATGTCGAGTCCCCCAGCCGTTATAGCTGGTTCCTCAACCTGGAGCCGCTACTTATTGTAGCTACCCAATTGCCTCACGATGCTGGGTGGGCACCGGTCCCATACTGGCCGAAATACCATGAGAAAATTTCTTCCCCCATGGAGACTCGAACCAGCGCAAGTCCCATAGCTCTGCGCCAAGGCTTCCTACCTTAACCGCTCGGCTACGGCATGGGACTAGGATATTTTATGAGCCTGAAAATCTTCAGACTCAGGACTCATGACTTAAATCCCTCTTGGAGAACTTGTTCCTTGGGTTTTATCATCATTAAAAAATCCATCTACCCCAGCTGGGTTTGAACTTGGGACCAGAGGCAAGAAACATAACCACTAGTCTACCACGGCCAACCACAAACATGATATAGAAATTAAATTTTTCTATATAAGTTATCTATAGTATGTGGTTAAATCAACCAGTCTCATGGGTTAATGGTCAGCGTTTCTGACTACTGTTCCTGAGATCCGGGTTTGATTCCCAGTCAAACCATAGTAATTTTTCCTTAAAGGGTTAAATTCCTGTGGTTGTTCATGGTCTGGAATTTAGGTTAAAAACTCTCCGGTGCTTCATTATTATTTATCACCCATCATATCATCTGGGTAACGTAACTCCACCTTCTAGGCACCCCAACTTCAGTAGTGGGATACAATGAAGCCAATGCCAGGAGAGAACACCAGAAAATGTCAAAATGACAACTTGGGGCATTGAATAAAACAAAAAACATAACTAGAGAGAAAAGTTTGTATCTGAGAAGGGATTTAATCAAAGATCTCCCAACTGGCTTCTATTATTGAGTTACTTAATCCACTTCTCAGAGCAAGCATAGATTCTACATTTTTCTACATCCTTTATCCAAAATCACAACTATTCTTACACTTTTTTGCAGCTTGTTTTAATAGTTCTAATATACTTTTTCACATTTACAACATCTGTTCATAATCTAAAGTACTGCCTTGTTAAGAAAACAATCTTCTTCTCAGGAACTCTTTAGTTAATTTTTTAAGAAAATTTATGCCCAAATTGGATTTGAACCCAAAATCTCTAGTTCTACATACTAATGCTTTGATCGTTAGCTACCTGGGCATGACACATTGGATAGAAATTTTTCTCTAGCATAACAACTAATGCACTAGTATGTAGAAAAGTATTTGAGTTAGATTAAAAAAAAATTAAGGAAGATTTGATGTAATAAAATTTGTATCTTGTAAGAAATATTGCGAGATGAAGATAATAGTAGAAAACAGAGTTTAAATTAAGAGTTGAAATATTAGTGCTTAAAGCTGCCTTGCTCACTCTTTGTGATATTAGAGTTCTTTAAAAGAATGATTTCTGAATCCCATTACTGTTGGGCTCTTGAGAGTAAAAACAGGCTGATAATATAAAAACAAATGGATAATCAATTTGTGAAAGGCAATGAATTATGTAAACTTGTGCTTCACAAATAGTGATAGTAATGAACAGAACATGTGATAGATAGTCTGTAATTTTTTTTGTAATATTTAATATGTATACCAGGCTTTAACTTCAAAATTTACCAGTAATAATGTTTTGTTTTAAGTAAATTCAATTTAAAACAGAAAAAGACAGATATTTAATAGAAGTAGAGAATAATTTCAGTTAATAAATGAGTTGGAGAAAATGTTTTAACATCTCACCACACAAAGTTGTGTGTCTTCACGATACCAGTTTCAAAAGTAATACCATACTTTTGAAATTGGTATCGTGAAGACACACAACTTTGTGAGGTGAGATGTTAAAACATTTTCTCCAACTCATTTATTAATTTTTTTTTTTTCAAATGCCCCAGGTTTGTCTTTCGACATTCCTGATTTCTCTCCTGGCATGGCGTACTTGTAACCCACTTCTGAGGTTGGGGCGCCTGGAAGGCGGGGTTACATTGCCCCGATGATATTATGGGTGATGATGATGATAGTGATGCGCCAGGAGAGTCCCTAATCCTAAGCTTAACCTAAGATGAATATGAATGATGATGATTGCGATGGCCATATGATTTCGGGGACCGTTTGGGCCTTAAAGTTTTCCTGACATTTGTCTTACAGGTGAGGAAAAACCTCACCCAGAAAAACTGTCCCGACTGGGGATCGAACCCGGGCCTGCTGCGTGACAAGGCAGCACACTACCCCAAGACCACAGCGGTGGACTTCATTTATTAATATAAATACCTCATAGTGTTTCCTCCCACTGTAATTTTAATTTAAAAAATAATTTCAGTGTTCACTCAAAGATAACACTCATTTAGAAAATTCCCCTCTGTTATATTGTTACATGTCACTTAGTGACATTTGAATTGCACAGGGCGACAATGGTGGTCTTGCATTGGTCAGAGTAGATTTGCAAGTTGCCAATCGTGAGTTAGAGGGCCTGCACAAGCTGGCAAAGTGTCTGGAGTGTGTTACCAGATGATTCTACCCTTTCAGGAAAGATCAGTGGCCAGAGGCTTCTACAGTTCAAAGTATCTCGAACCTAAGCCTGGAAATGTCTTTACTCATATATAAATAGGGCTAAGACAGGAGGCAGGTCAGTCTTGTGTTGGACAATATGATACTTGAATTTTGAAGAAGATAATTGGACGATGTTATGCATCAACCAGCTAAGCGTTATCTTGTTTATTGAGATTTTGATCAAATCTATTGCACTGACCCATGAAGTAAGTGTACATACACTTTTAGCACCAAATCTTTAAATATAGCTTTCTTATTAAAGAAAAATATAAACACCAACAGTCCTATTAGAGATTCTACGTTTTGCAACAAACAGGTATGAAACCAGTTCTTCATAAATCCTAATCTAAATTTTGCATCATGCAGCTCAGTGCCAAATGTTCCAACTCTTAGATTGTTGATGCATAACTGTCAAACAAGGAACATAACTTTCAATATCCAATTTTGTTAGCTCGACGCTACAATAAATAGTGAAGATTGATTTAAACTTTAAACATATTTTTCTCGAAACTTACATAATGGCACATACCCGGTTGATGCATAACACCATTCAATTTTTCTAATGCATGAAGGTATTGGGGGAAAGCTAGGCAATTTCCACTTTTGTCCATTTTGAGAAAATCCTGCACCATAGCCAAGCAGCTTAAGTCAGTTTGAGTCCCCATGGTGAATACATTTTCTCATGAAATTTTGGCTGTAAAGTACAGAGGGTGGCATTAGAATACATACACACATGAAACAGCATTGTTACACTGTTATTTTTAACCCTCTGCATGCCACTGGTAAAATCTCTTGTGTCAGAGATTTAAATCGCATCTGCCGATGTGATCAGCTTTGCAAATAGTTTGAGTATATTGTCTGGCAGGTAATGGACAGAAGCATATCATAGCCGATCTAATCAGCTCACGGCAGCTAAAGGATTAAACAGTTTTTAAATGTTAAGTCTCAATTATCAGTGTACACTATAAGCAGACTGTGAAATCATTACAAGCTTGCTTTAAAAGTGAGTATTGTATTCAAACTGACTCCTGTTTACAACACAATACTAATCCTAGATTACTTCCCACAAATTTATAAAAATGGACAAGATACTTTTCAAAATAAGCTCTTCATGCATGATAATATAAAATTATTTTATTATAATATTGACTCCATTCATACATATTCTTCTTCTTCGTCATGGTTTAGGCTTATTTACTAGCCTGTTCCGGCTCCATCTTTTCTTTGGTCTTCCCAGACTTCTTCTTCCTCGTGGTGAATAGCTGTATGCTGCTTTTGGTATTCTATTCTCAGTCATGCTTGCCAAGTGTTCTTTCCAGTTTGTTCTGTATTTCACTATTGTTGTGTTTAATTCCTCTACTTTTAGTTGTTGTCTTATTTCTGTGTTGTGTTTTTTGTCTGTTCTTTGATATCCTGCTATTGGTCTGAGGAATCTCATTTCAGCAGCTTGTATTCTGGCAGATTGTTGTGGTCACTGTCCATGTTTCGGATCCATAGGTAAGAATAGGCACTGCCATTGTCTTGTATAATTTCATTATAGAGAGTCTTTCCTGACTTTATTTTTCAAAGTTATTTTTAGTGTTCCTGTTATATAATTAAACTTATTTAGTTTGTTATTTATATCTGTTTCCGCTGTGTATGATATTAATTCTGGTAATTGAATTGTTAGACATAATAACGAGTCCCCTTGCCTATCTGTAGTCAGCATCTATGCGAGGAAATCTAAATTATAATTAGCTCCAAGTTTAGATATCCCTTCCATATCTAAATCATTGTCCTTTTTTAACTTATTTCAAACTTCAACAAGTTTTTGAAACTGGAAAATTTTGAAATAAAAGCCTAGTATATAATTTTTTTTTTAATTTGTTAGTGTATATGATTAGAAAACAAACTTTTTTTTTTATTCCATTGTAATTCAAAGTTTCAGAATGCACAAAGTATTGGAAACAGTTTATTGTAAGAATTTAAAGCATTTTTGTTGTAGATGGCTGTAGAAAAATACATTAAAATGTTACTTATTTTAGGAATTCTCACTATGAGGTATATTCATTAAGGTAGAATATGTTTATCACTCACCTCATATTGTTCTTCTTATTTGATTATAGACTAGTTTCGGAACATAGTTTCTGTTCCATCCTCAGTAACATCACGACCGTTGTTCTGTCGTCTTGAAGAGTTGTCCTTCTCTCCTTCCATTGGCTGACTGAAAAAACCTCGAAACCAGGTCATTCTCACCGGGAAATTTCCGGTGAGAATGACCTGGTTTCGAGGTTTTTCAGTCAGCCAATGGAAGGAGAGAAGGACAACTCTTCAAGACGACAGAACAACGGTCGTGATGTTACTGAGGATGGAACAGAAACTATGTTCCGAAACTAGTCTATAATCAAATAAGAAGAACAATATGAGGTGAGTGATAAACATATTCTACCTTAATTTATTAAAATGTTATTATTTAAATTGCATGTATCTGGAAATGTTTTAAAACTTTTAGGTAAGACTAATAATGTGTAAAGACTTAATCTGTGGATTTTGAGTTGGAAACGAGTGATCATAAATGTCTACTTTATTAGGTGCCATAATTATCTTGGATATGAAATATTTTTGGAACATAGATTGTTCAACCCTTTTACTGTAAACAATTTAAATTTTCTAGCAAGAGTTCAAAATGGTGACCACTATGTCCTTGCAAGGATTATTCAATTTTAACTGTTCTGTCTGCACTCCTCCTCAGGCACCCAACTTCTCTTTAGGATGGTAGATATTCACCTTAGTTGGGTTCATTTTGTTATTCATGACTAGGGCCCAGGCTTTTAGGTTTTTACAAGCATCAATTTAGGCTTTTTAAACTAACAGTTTAGCCTTTTTTTAGCCATACTTCTGTAAAAATTATACATATAAATAATCACAAAAAACATCAATGCAACAATCAACTGTTAATTGGAATTAATGCTAAATTTTTATTTTTAAAAAATCGGACATACAACATAATTCAAAATTAGTATTTTTTTTGTAAATAATCAGTTGTGTAAGAGAGTACAGAATTAAATTTTTTGTTTTATCTGAATTGTTACCTGAGTATGGTATTGTATGTTAGGTCCTCATACATTATTCATTCTCGTATAAGACTTGAAAGCATAATAATAGTCCCTTCGATTGGTTGCCGGCCAAAGGAAGGCAAGACCAGTGATAGGGCTGCCATCTTATAGCCTCTGGTCAGGCTTTTCTGGAGAAGAAAAGAAAATAAAGGAAAGAAGAAATGGAAGAACGGAAAGACTCCCTAGCCCTCGGATGCCCTAATAGCGTCGGGGTCGAAAAAAACAAGAGTTAACCAAGAGAGGTTAGATAGTAAAGTTAAAAGAGTGCAAAACACAAGTAAGTGGAAGAAATGTTTTGCTCAGCTTGGGCACCTTGTGGTCGCCATCCACATATCCCCTAGATGAGGACCCCTGAGGTCTATTTTCTATAGGATCGTAACAGGCCTTGGCCTAATACTTGGAAGGAAGAAGAAGAAGAAGACATTATTCATAGTTAAATGTGGGAAATAACGTTATGAGGTTCTTGATTTGTAAATTAATGAGTCATTTTTTAACATCTTACCTCATATTTTATGTTTCTCCAAACACGGGAACTAGTTTTCGAGAGAAGGATCTCTCTCATTTTCAACCGACATTATGACTACCAGATTTTCATTGGAATCTCCATCAATAACGTTGCCATCTGGTGTTGATTTGATGAACTTTGAGATGAGGTCACATTCATCAGGAATCTCAAAATCATGGATCTAAATTTATTCTTCTGAATATATATCTTCTCCCAAATTGTCAGTTCTAAAGGTTTTTCCATAAAATTGAAAAAGAAGCCCTACTTTTAAAACATTTGGAAAAGCCTTTAGAATTGACAATTTGGGAGAAGATATATATTCAGAAGAACAAATTTAGATCCATGAATTTCGAGATTCCTGATGAACGTGACCTCATCTCAAAGTTCATCAAATCAACACCAGATGGCAACGTTATTGATGGAGATTCCAACAAAAATCCGATAATCATAATGTCGGTTAAAAATGATAGAGATCCTTCTCTCGAAAACTAGTTCCCGTTTTTGAAGAAACATAAAATATGAGGTAAGATTTAAAAAATGACTCATTAATTTATGATACCTCATACATTACTTTATTCTTTTTAATGATATTGATTATTTAAAATTAATTACTAAGTGGAGAAATAAACTGAGTAATTTACTTTTGGTTTTCAGTACATACAATTTTTACTCCAAATCAAATGCATCAGTTCTTTTTTTACAGTACTGTTATATGCTTAGCTGAAAACCCATTGTATGGGGTAATGTTGTTGCAGTGACATCAAGGAGCATGTTCAGACAAAAGTACTATTCATTTACAAAACATACTACTTACATTATTCAAAATAGTAAGTCTGGAGATGATGGTTTGAAGGGCCAATTTTTTGGATTATTGTTTACAATTTCTTTCCTGCATTGTACCAGCTTCAAAACATGGTTTGTTTTTTGTTCATTCCTTCCCCCACAGTGGGCTGTTTAGCTCAGCATATAACATTAAATTGGAATGTTACATACTTAATAATTAACATCTGATGGAGAAATTAGTTTTAAAAAAGAAAGAAAGAAACATCTACAACCAGGAGATTGGATGGACCAACAAAATTGGCTATTAGGAATCAGACGATGTCAAAGACATTAATCAACCGATGATCTATCTAAGAAAGATATACTGTTAATTCTGTGACCACAGAGTAAACATACATAAGTCTGAAAACATAACTTTTCATAATAACTTATTAATATTCAAAATAGCTTAAGGCAAGATAGTCATTATCCGGGTCAAAAAATGCATAAAAATTTGGTCCCAAATAGGTGGTCATATATTATGTCCTTTTAATGATATCACATTGAAAATGTTTATGGAAGCAGAGGGGGATGAAAGTTATGGTGCTGGAAAATTCTAAATGTGAATTTTTAAGGTTAGAGCATGTAATTAATTTTCTTTTCTTTTTCTCCGAAAGTTACATTTTTCATTGCATTGGTACACTTTTCTCAAAAACCATTTAACCTAGGGTCATGAAATTTTCAGAGCATGTTAACAGGTGTATGTTTGTATGAACCATGCAGGATTGTAAATAAATTTTAGAAAATATTCATATTATTTAATTTTTTTCATATATAATAAGTCATTAATTTATTGACGCATACTAACTAGAGCCGTACGACCATAAAAATGCATATATTAAAGCAATACTGCCTGGTTACATTTTCATATACAGTGATGATGAGCAGTTAAAATTTCATTGCCATCAGAATTACAGGATATGAGTAAGGTGTACCAATGGTAAGCTAATGTAACGTCAAATTTAAAAAAAAAATCTTTAAATTAAAAAAAAAAAATCCTTCTTCATAACAAAGTGTATGTTAACCATTCTAGGATAAATCCAAAGCAGAAGTCCCCAGATATACCATAAAAATTTTCAATGTGATATCATTGAAAGGACATAATATATGACCACCTATTTGGGACCAAATTTTCATGCATTTTTTGACCCAGTTAACAACTATCTTGCCTTAATAATCATATATTTGCATTACTTCTGACCAAGAGAGACCTACCATAAGAAATTAGCTATCACTTAAGAAATTTACCTTTATGATAGAGGAAGAAAAATGCTATATTTCTGACACATTAATCTTCAAAATAAAAATCACTAAAATTGGATTTACATACTTTTACCCCAATTCTACATAATTTATTTTTCTACTGTCCATTTCAAATATTAATCAGTGTAAGAGATAATTGTTTGAATGTACAGTAATTATTATTGTTTTGAGTTTAATATTATATTAAATTAATACTACTAGATTCAAAAATAAACTGAATAGAACAAATGTGATATAATGGAACTGAGCTGTGCCCGAGCAAGAATATTTTCTTCGTCACAATTTTTTTCATAAATACAAAGAACATTTTTTTTTTAAAAAGTAAATATTTGTCGACATTCAGATCACAAGCCATTTGAATATTTTTGAGTCTCCTATTACTAATGCATAATAATTAAGCATCTAATACAATACATTTAAGTCAAATTTACTATAGCTAAATATTACATAAATAATTTAATTGAAAAATGTCATAAAAAAGGAAATAACCCATATGAGAAACAAACTGAAAAAGTGGATAAAATTTAATTAATTTTTTTTTCTGATTATATATTGAAATTTCATAATGAATTTTATTTAAATCAGACATCAGAATGATAATTGTTACAAAATTGTATCAATATATCTGATATACAGCATAGTAGATAAGGCATTTTGGATATCAGGATATGAGTGCTTATTTATTTAAAGACAATATTTTTTTTTTTAATTTCGAAATTGTTAATCCTTCACATTTATAAAGCATAAGAGATGAAAAAGTGAAAGGAAAGTATGAATTTCATTATGATGGAATGAATATATACTTGTCTGTTAGCTGATTTTGTATAGTTTCTTTAACTGATAAATGTGATTTCGACCCAGAGAACAGGAAATTCTCTTTGACATTTTGTGTATATTAGGAGTTTAAAAATCCAGCAAAGGGAACAAGTATTTATTATTACAAGTATGTAATTTATATTACCTTTTTTTTTCTCAGTTTCTCATATGGATTGGTTTATTTGTGTAAACATTGATGCAAAATGCAAGTTTATTTCCAATATTATGTGCATTTCTATTTGTGGTATTTTCTCTCTATTTTTTTTTATTTCATAGTTAGAATCTGAAATTTGTTTAGATATTTCGGTTTGCAAACATTTCTTACCAATTAAAAAATCAGTTGTTAATGGTTCCTGTATTAATATGTAACTGCATATAAATATTTTTTCTCGAATTTTAGTATTTTATAAATATTTCCCATCAAATTTAGACCAATGCCCAACTCATTTATATCCCAAACAATCTCCAGAATTTCCCACAGTATCCTTTAAAAAAATGTTCATCGCGCAGGAATTGCATAAACTAAGCTAATTCCTCAGTAAGTCGAATTTTATGGTCCAATTTTGCTGGTTTACGGAATATATATTAACTCCCAAAGCTCTCAAATTTTAATTGTAATCAACATCGCTAGAGTGAACTCTCTGGCACTATCGAATCTGTAGGTTCATGGCCGCGCGGACATAAGATCTCCATACATTTCTAATGTGCGCTTGCATTTATCCTACTATATTTCAAAATGGGGAAGAAAAATAACAATTACACAGCATCATATAAATTGGAAGTGAGGCGTTTCACGAAACATTTCGGTAATCGTGCAGCAGAAAGAGAATTCGGAGTTCTGGAATTCAATGTGCGTTATTGGAGAAAACAAAAATTCGCGCTAAATAATGCAAGAAGTAACAGAAGGATATATCTTGGAGATAAAAAATTATCGTATTCTTAATTACTATGCTACCTAGCATAATTGAGATATTTCAGAACAGGACCTCTAATTTTAAAATCCGCATATTTTACGCTCCCCAGTTTTCAGTGGCGAAAGTAAATTAAAAAGTGCGCAAATTACGTGAGCAAATACGGTATTTAACTAATGGCCTAAGTGTCTGTACAAAAAAAGCATAATTTTTTTATGTGTTCAACTGAAAAATTCCGTAGACCTTAAGTGGAGTCGAACTCTTGTACTCATATAGAGAGGTATATGCACTATCCAAAATCAGTTGACTGTCCTGTACTATTTCATTTTGATTCCCATCCAGTGAACAAAATGCGTATCATACTTGGTTTGTGAGTTTAGATTTCATCATTAGATTAATAAATTGACCTTGTATCTGCTGTAATAGAATCTTTATTCTCTATTTATCTAATTGACCTCAAATACCGTTCAAATGACAGCTTTATTGATAAATAATTTGTTGCCAATGTTACAAAGAAAAAACAAGTTGCATATAGTCCAAACGGACTTCTACGAACAGGGCATATTGAAACTGGTAACACGATGGGAAAAATGTGTTGAGAAAGTTGGTGACTATGTCGAAAAGTAGGTAAAAGATGTAAGTTCATTTGTGATCTTTTTCCCTTTTTTTTACTATTAAACTTTTTAAAAAAAAATTATTGTGCGTTACTTTCCGATCCGCCAACCAAACGGACTTCTATGAACAGGGCATATTGAAACTGGTAACACGATGGGAAAAATGTGTTGAGAAAGTTGGTGACTATGTCGAAAAGTAGGTAAAAGATGTAAGTTCATTTGTGATTTTTTTCCTTTTATTTTACTATTAAACTTTTTAAAAAAAATTATTGTGCGTTACTTTCCGATCCGCCCTCGTAGTATTCGTAGATGATGTTTACAATTTTACATGGAGACTTTTTCTTTTAATGTTTTACCATGCATGGGGCCTAATTTTAAGTATAGAAATGGATGTTTTAAGAAGATCAGCTAGAAAATCTAGAATGGATAGAATACGAAAGAAAGGAAATCATGTGTGTGCAAGAGAAGCAGGAATCATAGACATTATAGAAAAGAAAATAAATTACAGTGGTATGGCCATGCCAAAAGAATACCAGAGGAAAGATTACCTAAACTTATTATGGAATAGATCCCAAAGGGAAGGAAGACGAACAAATTCTGGATAGAGGGTATGCAAGCTGCTATGAATGTCAGAGGGTTGGAGGAAGATCAATGGATGGACAGAGAGGAATGGCGTTTAGTTTCCGGAAGACAACGGCAGCTACCATAATATCGGATGATATATAGACAATCGGCACTTGATGTCAGCCGGGTTGTCGCCCTGCGTGACGGCCGCCTTTACCCCCAGAACCAGCATTTGGTACTCATTTCAGTTAGAGGCTGAGTCGACCCCCAGGTCCATTGTGCCACCAGAAGGTTTGGGTCAGTTTAAAAATCCTAACTCCACCGGGACTTCAACCCTCGACCTTCCGGTTTGTAGCGCACTGCCTTAACCACTACGCTACGGCGTGCCCCGTATTATACCCCACCGGGACTT
>JASPKZ010004463.1:0-58133 GCA_030220185.1 Diploptera punctata
AGAGAAAATAAATTTATCTTCTTTTAAAGGATACCAAATCCGGCAGGAATTCCAGTTGCGAGAAGTGAAGATGGTAAATGACATGGAGGGGGTCTATGTTTTGGTGCGGTGTTATTAAGCAAAAGAAAGTTGTGACTTATGTTTAAGTTATGGTTTGCGATAGAGTTTGAGAATAGATACTGGAAACGGGGAGATGATAAATAATTGGATATCGAGGTATGTGGATCTTAAATAAGAGATTTAGGGCAGTGCGATTTTCTTCTCTCTTTTAGATGTAGCCATGACAATTCGTGGTATAATGGAGAAATGTGATCGATATTCGAACATTAAATATTGAAATCTGATTACACATATTATGGAAATGTGCAGTTTGTCCGACAAATCCGTTCAATTATGCATTAGTAGAACGTCATAATAGTCAAAAATGCGGCAACCTAAGATTTGGATTTAAAATTATTCTTTAAGAGTGTAAGAAGAAACTTTTTGACACGCCTTTAGGGAATACTTATGGAGCAGATGTTCTTAAGGTTTGTTTTCTTGGGCTGCCATTTAAATAGCATCTCCGTAAAGTCCCAAGTTTTAACGACGTCGGTATAAGGAATTGTACGTTATCTCATTGACAGCCGGCAATTGCATGTTTATGGGGGTAATAGTCTGGTGTCCTCTCATTATTGCTGCGTTTTGTTTACATTTAGTTTAGCCCATATGTCTGGACATAAAGATATATGCCTGAGGTCAGTGTTTACTTGTCAATATATTCATTCATTTTGTCAGGCCTAAAGGTGTGTGTAATCTGTAAGTCGTCGCCGTCAAGCTGATGCTTGCAGTTTGTAATTTCTTGGTCACGTCATTAATATACATCGAGGAAGAGAGCGGGGCGAGACGCCGCTTGAGGTACCCTTTTCCTCACCAATCGCCAGAAGAAATGCGATTATTAACAGAAATGATGCTGAGGATTAGTGAGGTAGATTAACCAATTAGCAGTTTCCGACAGTGTAGTGTCTTTAGTCTCGCTAGCATTAGTCATATCTACTGTGTCAACGGCTTGTTGTAGTCGAGTAGGACTATTGCGTGAGTTTGCTTTGTCAATTGAGTTCTATGTCCTCTACAATGCAAGTAGTGCATATTGTATGATGTCCTGTTCTAAAACCCGATGATGCCTCAAGTAGTCGTGTGTGATGAGGTAGTCTGTAACTGTGAGTGTATTATGGTTCCAGGACTTAGATAAACAGGAAGAATACTATTGTTTATAATCATGAGTGTGTGGAGTGTTTGATTTCGGTGAGGACGAACTAGAGCCATTTCCAGAGTATGGGATAGGTCGGTCTTATCGGGCATTAAAAATGTGGGTTATTGTGGGAGAATAATGTCATTATTTTTTGTAGGAGAGTTATTGTTATTGTGTATTCCTTGAGCTTTAGATTTAATAAGTATACTGCTCTTTGGCGTCATAGGTGAGATATGGAAAAAAGAAATTTGTCTCGAATGGGTTGGAATACTACCATATACACGGAAATTGCCTGTATATTGATAATAATGATGGCTGTAGCTAAGTAATTTTAAACCGGTGTTCATTGTTATGATGTATTTGGTTATTACTGTTTACATGTGAATCATTTCGAGCAAGTTTGAGCGAACTCTTTTTTGTTTTTATCTAATTGTCACTGTGAATGAACCTTTATTCACCGGCATTATCAAACTCGGAGGATCGTCGCTACGCGGACATAAGCTCTCCGTACATTCCAATCCTGATCACATTAACTATAAACTCACTTCCCTTAAATTATTCAATATTCTACTACATCAGGACTATATCTGGGTGGTTTCCTTCGGTTTACTAAATTTTCTGCCATTTTTTTATCTTAGTCGTGCCACAGTTAACGAGATTTGCTTAATTGTTCTTATGACATTACGTTTTCTATGAAGATTGTGTTGACCACTGAATGGGCTAGAATACCTCAATTATTTTCCTCCCAATATGCTATCTTAAAAATATTAAAATCATCTGCACCTAAGGGTGATTCATAAAGCCTATTATTATTATTTCCATCTGAATTTTCTGGACGAGATTGTTAGATAAAAGTTCGATAAGACGCCCATGTCTACAGGCAGTATTCCGATGCTGAAATGGTAACTGAATCGAGACAATTTCAAATACCCCTTCACTGGTAACAACTCAAATTAAGTCGATGGGATGCAAACGGAAAACATTCCATACAACACAGATTTGAGAAAACAAAAGGTCTCTAGAGAAAAATTAGTACACTTTAGTGAAGAAGTTACCATTGGCAGTTCTAGTTGAGGGTAATATATTCCACTTGTTCCCATTAACGTAATCTTTATTGTTATTTCATAATATATGTCCAACATTCGTTTAATGTTTTCCTTTTTACATCTCAACAGGACAATGTATGACACATTTTTAAAAATTATTAATTTCAATCAAATATTTAAAAAAAGTGTCAACATATATTTTAAACATCAAGTCACATGAAAGTAAGGATTGAGTTCGGTAGGAGTCTTGGATATTTCATGAAAGAGAGAAGTAAGATTCAATTGTCTGAAATGAGGTTCGTTCATAGGGTAAAAGCTGCACAAAAATGGATCTGAGAAGAAATGAAGATATAAGAGACGAATTGAATACATACAACTTTAAAAGAGAAAATAGAGGAATATAAAGACAATTGGAGAGCCCGTCTGGATCGCACGGAATATCGAAAGAATCCCAGCACTAGCGTATGACCATCAACCTCAAGGAAGACGAGGTGTGGGACGTCCGAGGAAGAAATGATTCTAACAGTGCAAGGAAGATGATGATGATGATGAAGTATAGTGTAAGTCTACGGACTCCCATTAATTAAAAAAAACTTATTGGTATAGTGTAGACTATACCAAAGGGATTTTTATAAATTGTAGAATACATCCAAAGGCATATTTAATAAAACTATGGATGAAATGGAATCTTATCAATACTGATATTTAACCCGATGACAAATTTATTTATCTATCTTCGGGTGTTTACAGCTGCTGCCGCCTTCCCTTGCCAAACCTCCAAAGCCTACGATCTTGGACATCTTCAATGCTTACCCTCTTGATTGCATTACTATCTTCATTTTTCCTTCCATGTTAATTTTGGTCTCCCTCTTTTCTTCTTTCTGGTTCGATTGCCATTGATATAGTTGCTACGGCATCGCTCATCTTCCATTCTCAAATATGTCCTAACCACTTTAATTCCTTCTCCTTATTCTTTCAATTATACTTTCATCTGCTTCCATTATGTTTCTAATTGCCTTATTCGTGACATGTTCTAATTTAGACTTTCTGGCACTTCTGCGTTAAATATCCATTCTAGAGACTATAATCTATTCTTGTAGTACTTAATGATTGTCCATATGTCCATACCTCACTTCCATACATTGCAAAAGATTCCACCAATGATTTACCAATATTTGTTTTGTCTTTCCAAATATGCTTATCCCACTATATGTAATTTAACGATGATATTATTTTGCTACTCAATTCAATTTTATGCTTTATGTTCTCTTTGCCTATACCTACAATTGTTATCCATAATTATTCCCAAATATTTAGTTTGTTTCGGTCAAACAAAAATCCAAAAGGGCTAAAGCAGGAGTGTCTACGTTTGACCGATTTATAAATATTTTATTTCCTTCTAGACAATCACTTGCTCATAAATTACATTAATAGTAATTAAGGTAATATATTTATCCTTGTGAGTCGAAGGGAGAGAAGAACAGTTATTTAAATCCTAGAGCCCATTACATCTTTAAAGCATTATAAAATAATTGTACCACAATCACGCATGAACATCATAAAATTGTTTTCCTATTTGAATATGAGCGTCTGTTTTCTAAATTAATAATTATTCAACAATATTTAATAATAATTAAATATTGTTGAACGATGTGCAACAATCATATGATAGCATTTGAGATACAACTGCCAAAGTATTTTTTTTCTACTTCGTACCTTGCTCACAGTGTGACCTTGAAGACCTGTGAACTAACTAACTGACTGGCACTATCGAACCCGTAGGTTCATGGCCGCGCGGACATAAGCTCTCTATACAGCCCTATCCTGAGCCAACGTTTTCCAATCATCCCCTGTATAATCTACTTCCCTCAAATCATAGTTAATGTTATTATCCTACCTCATTCTTGGTCTACCAACTGGGCGTTTTCCCTCTGGCTTTCCTACAAGAAGCTTCCATGTATGTCTTTCATTCCCCATTCGTTGCCACATTGTCTGCCATCGCAGTCTACGAGACTTAATTGTTATCATTATATCTGGCTTCCTATCAAGACCATGTAATTCACTATTATGAAGACCTGTGAACACGAAAACAAACTAGTATAATGCGACCACTGTAACTGGATTATCTAAATCAAAATTTATCTCAGATGGTAGAAATATAATAATTGTTTGTCAGCGAATTAAAACATTTGATTAAATTTTTTTAATATATGAAGGATAATGTACTATCTCTACACATTATTTTTTTATTTATTAATAAACCTATGGAGTGGGGCTTGTAAGTGTACTACGAAGGGAGAAGTTATCCAATCCAAAGGAAGGTTAAATATTAGTATCTTACCTGAATACATTTCTTCCATTCTTTACCATAGTTTTTAAATACGGTACTTCTACATTTGGTATGAGGTGACATTTATTAGGAAAATGTAACAATTTAGAATATTTTAGGCGTGTTGTTGTGACTGGGAAATATTTCTGAAAATTCAAACCGTGAAAGATTGTCATGCTACGAGTAATGTAAACCCAGAAAAATGGGATAAACGTGGGTAAATTTCTGGACCAACACGCGGAATATAACAACACTCATAGTATATAAATAAACATGTAAACAAAGTTCAATATAATTAAAACTTCATAACTGTACGTAATCTAATTAATCTTCTTCTTGTCATGGAATTAGGCCATCGGCCTGTTTCTACATCAACTGACCGATCCCTCCATCTAGTTATGGGGCGCCCAATATTAAGTAATTGTATTGTTATCTATTGTAATTTTATTTGTTCTATCAATTTAGTGTTATTAGTAGGCATTATTTTAATGATACGGATGTCAACAGCAGTACGGCTTACTGTCCGTGCGGCCCATATTTGTAAATAACATTGTATGTATCTTACTTTTAGTCTAATGAAGCCCTACTAATACTATTTCTACGTGTCCCATACCTCCTAGGCCTTACAAGACACAGCCGGTCGGGATACGATTTGAAACTCTGAATCACACATATACTTTTTGACCACACAACGACATGTAGAACGCCCCTGAATGAGTAATCAGCTAAAATCCAGGGCCACTTTCGAGATAACATGAACATTTATGACAAGACATACCATTCACTAACACATTCACACAAAGCATGTGATATGGATTATTATGGTGGCTAGATAGTGTTCGAGGACTATTTGGGCTTTAATGAGTTCTGATATTTGTCTTACAGGTGAGATCATGGAAGCTTGTCCCTACCAGGGATCGAAGCCGACCCCTGTACGTCTGAGGTACCGAAGTTACCACTAGATCACATACCGGAATGCATCTGATTTAATAATGTGATTTTAATTAATTGTATTCATAAGTTGACATTTTGCTGAAGTTCATGAGTAAGTTGCAATAACTGATAAAATAGATACATATAGACAAAAATGGAAGCAACACATAGACAGAATGAATGAAGATAGATATCCAAAACAAATAACAAAATACAAACCTAAAGGCACCCGAGATGTGGGCAGCCCTAGAAAGAGATGGGCTGAAGTCGGAACGGGTCAACAGAACTAATCCATGAATGCAGATGATGATGAAGTTGACATTTTGTAATTTAAGTACAGAAGGCAACCTTATATTCAGGGTGATTCTTTAGTTAATCTTTAAAAAGCCCACTTTAGAAGGATTTTTGGTGGTTCGCCTAAAGTTTTCACAGACTTATCGTGTTATTGTTAACATATGCCTATTTAAAACTGAAAAAATATCTACTGTTTGACATTTATCGATTACATCATTATAACTTGTCATGGAAAAGTGTTCTTGCTTTGTACAATATAGGCCTTCATATATATATATATATATATATATATATATATATATATATATATAGGGGGCCTATATATATATATTGCTTTTCATACTATTTTTTTATATGACAAACATCCGAAGATAGATACATGATTGTATCATGATATAGAAAAACGGGTTATTCCACAAGGTATCATTTTTATTTATTGCTGTGTTATTTATTATGACAAATATTGAAATGTTTCTGAGTGGATAATAAAATATGGCATGTCATAGAAACACACAGCTTTTAGTGGGCAAACTTCCAGTTGAAGCAAATAACAAAGTGGCACAAAGACAACTTTCTATAAATCATGTGTAAACATTGCAATCTCTTAATATTAAAACTTTCCACTTCTCAAAATTGAAATACAATATACAGAGAAAGCAAGTAGTGAATACTGAGGTAACGACATTTCAGTTATTTGTAAGTATTAAAATAAATATATCAGGTTTATACGTGCAAGATAAATATGTAAGTTAATTTGTTTCACAAACTCGTTATAAAGATGGATATTTACGTCCTTTAATTTGGTAAAATAAATGTTGATTAAATAATACCTTTTGCATTAATTATATTTATCTATTCTAGAAACAGTGGATCAATTACAATCGTAACTATTTTAAGAAATGTTTGATGTCATTACCGAGTGTAGATTACTTGAAGAAAATAATTAAGAGAACATTTAAAGTTTTGAATCGTTGTAGAAATATTTAATTCGAACGCCTGTGATTCATATTGATTGAAAGGCATGACGGTATAATTTGAAATAATACCAAAGCCCCACGCTCTATAGGTTTATTTATATTTAGACGACCTTTGCAGGCTTAATGGCGCGTTTCTATAGCTGTTGTTATTTCGTATAATTGAATATGTGGACCTTAGATATAAGTTTTTCTCTTCAATTTAGAAGTTTAAACTTTTGTTTGGTGGAATTAAATAAGCCTCTCGGTCATGAAAATGCTGTGTACATACAGTGTTGTGTGTACGGTTGTTCTGTAGTGAAGTATAGTCTGTTTCTCTGTTGTGATTATGGATCTGATTATTCGACTGTTGTGAGTGACGTAGGTCTCTGTAAATTTACATGCTAATCGTCTTGTAGGATGTTGTGTCGCAAGGCATAAGAATAAGACGCTATTCACTGCATTAATATATTATTAAGAAACAAAGCGTTACAATAACAGCCTGCTAGGGATTCCGTGGAACAACTGACGCGCGAGGATCTGGTCGCGCGTGCAGTCTGGAAGGTCTGGGGTTACTGCCATCTATCGACGGCCGTTGTGGCGGGAGAATGTCTCATGATGTCGCCACACTAGCCCCCTTGGGAGAGGAAATGCTCACGGCTCGAATAAATCCGAAAAGTTCGCCTTGCGCCCTGAACGCGTGGTCGGGGGAGTTGTCCGGTTCTTGAGCCCTGTCGTCCGTTGTTCACCGTTCTTTGCTCTAAGGCGAGAGTCCATCGGCTGTTTAGCTCTTCCTTCTCCGAGTATGAATGCTGATTTTACTCGGTCAATACTTACGCGGACGGGGCCGCGCCTGGTCTGCAACGTGAAGGTTTTCTCTCCCCGCTGAAGATCCTGGTGAGCGGCCAGAGGATGGCGGTTGAAATGGACTGTGCACTTCGTAAGAAGGCATGCGTGCAGGTGGCCAGAACTTTGAAGATGAAGGAGCTCCGCTGTCCATGCCTAACCGGTGTTATTGGTTGTAGTTGTTCCATTTGTCGCCGGAGTTTGGCGACGAAGTCAGAGGCATCATCCCAGCGCTCCGTGCGGACCGCTGTTAGCATCTCGCCTTGGAATTGGAGGGTTTCTCCGTATAAGAGTTCAGTAGAGGCTCCGAGGTCGTCTTAGTGGTGCTCCGTATACCCAGCAGGACGAGTGGTAGAACTTGTATCCAGGACATCGAAAAGATTGTAATAAATTTTACATAGACAGGACCAGCAGAAGCTTGAATATAAGATATAAAGAACACCTTAAAGACCTTATCCACGCGGGAGGAAAATCAACCTATGCTAAGCACATCATAAATGCCGGCCACTGCATGGATACAATAGAAAACATCCCTACAATAATTATAAAGATAATAATCTGCTAAGATAAACATATTAGAAAATTTGAAATTGTGAAGGAAGCGAACAACACTTTAACATTAAATAAGAACGCGCCCCAATCATACTACCCCTTATATACGATTGTTAAACACCAGTCTGTTGCTACCGATGCGATGACGCTTCAATACCATCAACGTCCAAAAGTCATACAACAACAACAGTTAGTAGCACATAATTATTTTGATGATGATGGAATTCGATTCTCGAAAGGCCTACAGTTACTAATTTTAAAATCAAGACTGCGTTTGCCATAATGAATATATTTTAAAATCTTACTTTAATACTATTGCCTCAACGGAAATCAATATTAATTTGATTAGTATTGAATGTAGTACTAAAATAGTAAAAACAGTAGACAATGTAATTTTTTACAAATAGATTTTAGGCAAATATAGAATTTCGTTATTTTGACAGTCGTATCAATACACGAGTGTCATTATCATCCACATTGTCTGTTAATACATCAGGAAATTTTAAAACAATCTTCCTATCTTTTTGTAGGTCTTCCTGCATTTTTGTCCTTCTGGCTTTTACTATAATAATATTAGGGGTATACTTGTTAAGGTTGGTTTTGAGTCAGCACAGCAGAACGTTGGTCTCTGATCAAGCAACAAGCACAAAATTGACCTGAAAATCACTAGACAGCCCATGATATCTTGATCCCATCCTCCTCTGCAGCTCATTCACAACAACGGAGATTCTGCTCCACCCCAACCACAAACCATCCGTTATCATCATTAATGACTCCCTTACGATATATTTCCGGTTGCAACAGCGAGGTTTGAATATAAAACAGGAGTTACCAGCAATTACATCATCATAATGATCTTATTCACAGTACCCAAGCGATCAGCATTGTTGAAAAGGAGAAGTTCAGAATGAGAGAGATTACTCAAATGACACGAGCATCCCATTTGACCTAAGGCAGCGACTTATATATCAATTATCATAGACATCTTGAACCAGAACCATAATATATATATTTTTTGAGAATGTAAATGTTTTGCATATAAGAAAGGTGAATTATGGATGCAGTGTTTCTTATGTAAAATGTGGGTCATTGTGATTGCGCAGAATCCGGACAGTGCGAGGTATGTATGTAACTAGGATGAAAACGAATTAAATTGCGTACAATATATATATATATATATATATATATATATATAGTACTTTATTTTTTAAATCTCTGATGTAATTTTATCGCTTAATTGTGACTAATTAAAATGATACCCGTTTGAAAACGTTGATTATTTTACACATTTAGTAAAAGTTATAATTTGAAGATCGGTAATGCGCACACAACGTTTTGCTTTAAGCATATGCCATATAAAATTTACATATATTTTGTGTTACTTTTCATATCACAATCTGTTTTGAGACTTATGAAAAACATATCTACTTCATATTCCTACCTTCGCCTCTCTCTGTGTCTCTCTCTCTTTCACTCTATAAATATATATATGATTAAGAAAATTTTCTTAATCATACTTATATCCGCGAAAATCTGCAATATAATATAATATATATATATATATATATATATATATATATATATGTACACACACACACGATCTCCCGACCTACGGCCGGGCTAGCGGGAGAAGCGCATCCGGCCGCTGATTTATTATTTTTATTTTTTTTATTTAGAGCCCCACCACCACCCCCCGGGTTACCTCGGACATAATGCCCTTATCCCCGGGGAAAGGAAAATTATAGAATAATAATAATATTATAGGAATTATAATAGATGTAATTAATATTAGTTTTGTGGATAATTTAAACATTTCATTTGATGCTAATCTTGTTACATAAATAAATAGGCTAACTACTATCTAATCTTTAATGAGTAAATAAACATAATACATACAGATTTCGGGGTATGTGAAGTGTAGATGTTACATAAAGTAAAAAGTATTGTGTGTTTGTTTGTGTCTGTGGGTTTGTGTTTAGTGATACATTAAATAAATATACATAATACTTAAAGTAATGATAATTGTTTTGATGATACGTGATGTGAGAGTAATTGTGTTTGTGTTAGTGATTGTGTGTGTGTAATGTGTTTGCTGTTTGTTTGTGTTTATGTGTATGTGTGTGTGTGTGTGTGTGTGTGTGTCTGTGTCTGTGTCTGTGTGTGTGTGTGCGTGCGTGCGTGCGTGCGTGCGTGTGCGTGTGCGTGTGCGTGTGATTATGAAGATGGGAATGTTAATGACGGATCATTCTTCTTCTGCCATCTTCTTCAGTTCTTAATCCTAGAACTGCCGATGTACCGTGTGATTGCTTTGTACGGTTGCTTCCTTGTCCAGTACTCCAGGGGCGGCGGCCAGTGGACTCCTCCCTCCATAGCTGCAAACTCAAGTTCCCTTCTGAAGATACCGTACATAGTGCAATGATATAGCACATGAGTGACGGTGTCCTCTTCAGGGTTGTTGCAATCGCACACTGCTGTTTCGGCGAGTCCTCTCTCAAACAGTTTACCCTTGAAATGCCCACGCCCGGACAGCAATTGAGTCACATGGTGGTTCGGCACTATCCATGGCATGCGCATTCTCGCCCGTACTCTAAGAAAGAATTCCTGAGTTTGACGACCGCTGATTACTCACTCCACGTCAAGCGGCATAGCAACTGCACGGCTCACTGTGTCATAAACCCGCGCAGCCGCTGAAATATTGAAACTTAACCGCCTGGCGAGGCAGTTGAATTGCATGCTTGTAAGGTAAAACACACTATGTGTATTCCCGTATTAGTGGTCTTAGTTCATAGTTATTACACCTCGATCTGTGTTTACAGTTGAGCATATGGTATTTATGTACGATGATTATGTGAGAGCAGAGTCTTGCAGTGAAGTCGTTACACGATTTCGACACAATTTCCAGATGTAAATCCTCCAATTAGATGTACCGTTCGACGACTTGTAAACAGATTTAGAGAAACGGGTTCTGTGCTCGATATCAAACCAAAGGTAACAAAACGCGTCTCAGCTTTAGTCCACTCTTCAAATCTTGTTAAGGCAGGAGTATGTTTATTAATTCGATTTAGTTCTTCTTTTGGGAAGGGGTTAAATACTTTTCTTTTAATTATTTCTGGGCTAACAATGTTTAACGAAATAGGAGAAAGATTAAAATATACGCCAACAAAATCCCTAAGACGACTTGCACAAGAAACCTGTATTTCGAATGGGTCAGCATTGCGAGCTACTACATTTTTACATTTGAAACCGTACAGAATAACGGTAATGCTTGTACTTCAGCCACGTGATTCTGAGATGCGGGTACGTTTTTGTAATTGTATGTTGCAGAACATTAATATTGGAATAATTGATCCGTGTTTAATATGGTTCTCAGACGAAGCCTGGTTCCACTTAAATGTGTTGTTTCGTCACAGAATAACAGATATTGGAGCCAGCAAAACCCCCATCGCATACATGAAATTCCCCTGCATGACGAACGGATAGGAGTATGGTGTCAAGTGAATGGATACAGAAATATAGGAGCAATTTTTAAATAAAACTATTAATGCACAAAGATACAGAGATGACATACTGAAACAATTTTTTCGAAGACCACACTCATATTGACTGTCCAAGTGAATATTTCCCTTGCAACAGTTGAAGACTCGTTAAAATTAATAACTAATTTTTTTTAAGATCGGGTTATTTGTGCGGGCTTGTGGCCATCACGGTCTCCAGATTTAACTGTTAGCGATTTTCATTTGTGGGGGTACTTAAAAAATAAAGTAAATGTAAGAAACCCCCACATATTAGACGATCTGGAAGATTATATCAAGACAGAAATAAACTCAATAACAGAACAACAACTAATGCATGCAAATGAGGGTTTGCTAGCAAGGTGCCGAATATGTGTGGAAGTAGGAGAACATTTTAAACATCTCCTGTCATAAGGAACTAACTTATTTTCGCTATTTTCATGCTCATGCATGAACAAAGTGATATAAAATAGGAAAAGAGCCGTGTAGTTTCTCTGCCACGTGACACGGAGTGAGGACTCAGCGGCCGCATACGCTTTTCCTGCTGGCCCGGCCGTACGTCGGGAGATCCTCTGTGTGTATATATATAATTATAGTTCTATGGTGTGAAATGTGAATAAATTAATTAAAAAGTGACTTATGATAACTTATGTATCTTATATAAGGTGGCTCCATGTCGCAAGCGGTTAGACGCTCGCCTCTCACCGCTGGGGTCCCGAGATCGAGTCTCGGTCAGTCCATGTGGATTTCGTAGTGGACGAAACGGAGCTTGGGCAGGTTTTTCTCGGGGTTCCTCCCGTTTTCCCTGCCACGATTTTGTTCCACCATTTCTCCATACTCATCTCATCCATTTCGTTTCATTTCATACATCTGTCCCTGTCATGGTTGCGTCAGGTATGTCGGCCGGCACCCTTGTCATTCACAGACCTGTATATTAGGTGGCTTCATCTCATCTCATCCGTCAACCCGACCCTGAGTTGGACAAGAGTTGAGGATATTGTATTCATTATCTTTATGGTAAGATTTTACGGATGAATTGAGATTAATTTGGAAAGAAATTCATAAACACTTTCAATTCTTATAATTATTGTACTTTAGTTCATATCGTGTTGGATATATTTATTTTAATAAATTAATAATATGTACAGCTTTAGATTCGGAATCTGTCATTCATCTCGATGAAATGCTTCTAAGTTCCGATAGAGAGATACAGATCAAAGCAAATATGTTGATAACATTTGTTACATCTCAAATGTAACCGTATGTGCGTATATCGCTCCATGAAACAAGCACAGACAAACTGTTTCAAATGACCGGTCAGATTCAATATTTCTTAATAATACTTTAAGTTGTGGGCGTGATGCCTAGTGCGAGGAAACTCGTTATTGGAGAAATCAAACAAAATGACGCTACTAAATTTAGCTGAGAATGGTGTGGCACTATTTATACCATCGTTTTGCTATATTTAATACCGTTCTTAATGATCACAGTAATTGGAGAAATTAAATGTTTTAGATTATTTGGACATGCATAGAAAATGGATATAATATTTGGCCCAAGGAACATTTATAAAGGGATATCATGGAGAAGAAAGACTACACTCCAGAGGTACTGGAAAATGGTATTTCTGGAAGAATATCCGTTTATATATACAGAGTGTAAATGAATTATATCGCACAAATCTGACTACGTATAGTGGGGTATTAAATAAGCATTTTGAGATAATGAACTAATGGTCTACAAATAAAAATGTCCAAGTTATGATTCAATTTGTAAAATGGTTGACACACGCCACTGTTTATATCAAATTAGAATGGAAATAATAGGATACAGAGACTGTTACTTGCAACAAGTATGCGCCTTTAGCTCAGTGGTTATAGCAGTCTTACTGCCGACGCAAATGTAAGATTGATGCATCACGTTCGAAACTACTTACAGTATGTGTACACTTTTTTTTCATTTCTACCTTTATTATGTACGTACTGTAAATTAGTTACGTGCATAGATTTACTTCTTGTTTAATTGTTTATTCATTATTTTACAGAATACGGTATTGTAATGTACAGAGTTACAAAACTATCTACGTATGTATTCTACGGACAATTGTTTGAAAAGTTGTAATAATAATACAACGAGGAAAAGAAGTGCGGTGGCTGCAACAAAGCCCAATTACAAAATTGTACCCGTTGAGCGAAGTCCAGTGGCTGTAAGGCTTATATTTTTTGCAGATGAAAGGGATAGAGCTGGTCTTCGTGCTGGGCTTCCCATACACTTTGATGGTTTGAGCTCATTATACGTGGAACAGCACGAGTACTATTAGAAGGATCATCTTCCACCCTATGAAGAACATTTTCTTCGAAGTCCTCAGTGCGGTGCGTAATTCTTTCACTGGAGTCTACTCTGTTTACCTTCAACGCCTCATGCTCCCGCAAATGCCTATCAACAGACTGTAAGGTAGTTCGGTGAGGATGGCGACTATTCGGATACCGCTCCGCACACATGGCACGTCACTTGCACCATAACCTTATGCTGCACCACAAATCTCATGCATTTCGGCAAGTACAGCATAAGGAATTAAATATAAAATTGGTTTAACCAGTTGAAATGCAGAAGTTGAAAACGACTGCCCTACCAGGTTATATTTAATATCTTATTACATAACCTCAACAGTGCTTTAACATGAAATTTAAAAGTGCTGAATGTTCAGCATAACTGTAGTGATGTTCCATGACGCTTTCATGTAATGCGACTGATACTAAAGTAACTTCTAATCAGATGTTACTGTAAAAACCAATATGGGAATAGGTATTTTGCGCATGCCTATACTGAACAAATTTCATTGTCAATATATCACAGTACATACGTAGTGAAAGAAAAAAAGAAGTATGAAAAGAAAAAAAAACGTGGCCTGCCGTGATTTGAACCATCAGTGTTCAACCTCAAATCCGTCGCTTAAACCATTAAGCCACACTTCAAATACACAGATTCTGCATGTTTCACTCTGAGCTAAGGCTCTCATTGTACCGATGCTACTTTAAAAGTGCAGTGGCGTCCAATCATATAACAAGTTCGAAATTTTAAGAAATTTGATAACCCAATAATTCATAAACGTTGTTGATAAATTATTAGCTATCAGGATCTCGGAATTATTACCAAGATCTGTAGTTATTCTAGTATAATTTTCACTCCTACTTGGCTCTCTTGTTAATTGATCTGTATTAAATGTCGATTACTTTGATTCCCACAACTAGCCCATTTTTCTTCTCGTAGACCATTGGTTCCCCTCTTTCAAATTACTTGTATAAATACCCCCTTTGTGAGCAGTTAAATGTAATGCGGTATAATTCATATACACTCTGCATATATATATATATATATATATATTAATATATATAGAGAGAGAGAGAGAGAAGAGAGAGAGAGAGAAGAGAGAGAGAGAAGAGAGAGCTAGTTATATATGGAACAAAGAACCGATATGATATAAATATAAGTAATTTATGATAGATATACCATTATTATCATTATTATTATTATTATTATTATATTATTATTATTTATTATTATTATTAAAAGATAAAGAGGATACAACAAGAAATGATATTAAAAACAGAATAAATAAAGGTAGAGCAATCAACAGCAATAATGAATGGGAGTCTTATGGAACAGACATATAACCAGGAAAAATCAGTTTACAATATATAATTCAATAGTGAGAAGTACTGTCACATATGGAGCCGAAGTTTGAAAATTCAACAAAGACTTAGAACAAAAACTTACACATCGATGGGAATGGCATTTCTTGAGGAGAGCAGCAAGATGTTCAAAATTAGACAAAAAATGAATATTGGTTTTCATAGTAGACTATATACGGCATAAGCAATTAAATTGGTATGGGCACATACGACGAATGCAAGAAGAAAGATTACCCAGGAAAACATTGGAATGGTGTCCACCAGGAAGGAGGAGGAGAGACCTCGAAACTCGTGGATGCAGGAAATAAGAACTGGAATGAGAGCAAGAGGACTGGAGGACATGGATTGGATGGAGAGAGTCGAGCGGAGAAGAAAAATAAAACTTTAAGCTCAGAAAGATGTGTAAACATTAAAATTCAGTATATAAATAAATATATTATTATTATTATTATTGTTATTATTATTATTGTTGTTATTATTGTTGTTGTTATTATTATTGTTGTTGTTATTATTATTGTTGTTGTTCTTATTATTATTGTTGTTGTTATTATTGTTGTTGTTGTTGTTGTTATTATTATTGTTGTTGTTGTTATTATTGTTGTTGTTGTTATTATTGTTGTTGTTATTATTATTATTGTTGTTGTTGTTATTATTATTGTTGTTGTTGTTATTATTATTGTTGTTGTTGTTATTATTATTGTTGTTGTTCTTATTATTGTTGTTGTTGTTATTATTATTGTTGTTGTTATTATTATTGTTGTTGTTATTATTGTTGTTGTTGTTATTATTGTTGTTGTTATTATTATTGTTGTTATTATTATTGTTGTTGTTGTTATTGTTGTTGGTTGTTATTCATTATTGTTGTTATTGTTATTATTATTATTGTTGTTTGTTATTATATTATTGTTTGTTGTTATTATTGTTGTTGTTGTTATTATTATTGTTGTTATTATTATTATTATTGTTGTTGTTATTATTGTTGTTGTTATTATTATTGTTGTTGTTATTATTATTGTTGTTGTTCTTATTATTGTTGTTGTTGTTATTATTATTGTTGTTGTTGTTGTTGTTATTATTTGTTGTTTGTTGTTGTTATTATTGTTGTTGTTCTTATTGTTGTTGTTATTATTATTGTTGTTTGTTGTTGTTATTATTATTGTTGTGTTATTATTATTGTTGTTGTTATTATTATTGTTGGTTCTTGTACTTGTCTTGTTGTTGTTGTTTGTTATTATTCTTCGTTGTTGGTTGTTGGTTACTTCTTCTTGTTGTTGTTGTTGTTCTTATTGTTTGTTGTTGTTTCTTCTTGTTGTTGTTCTTCTTATTGTTGTTTATTCATTCTTTTGTTGTTGTTTATTCTCTTTTTGTTTTGTTCTTCTTCTTTTTGTTTCTTTTTTCTTCTTCTTCTTTGTTTTTTTTTTTTTCTTCTTCTTTTTTTTGTTTTCTTCTCGTGTTTTTGTTGTTCTTCTTATTGACTGTTAACTTCTTACTTGTTGTGTGTTCCTCTTCTTGGTTCGATTGTTGCTTCTTCTTGTTGGTTGTTGTTGTTCATTCTTCTTTGTTGTCGTTCCTGGTTGTTGTTCTTCGTGGTTGTTGTTTTCTCCTTGTTCTCTTGTTCTTTTCCTTCTTCTTCTATCTTCGTCCTCTTCTTCTTCTTCTTCTTCTTCTTCTTCTTCTTCTTCTTCTTTCTTCCTCTTCTTCTTCTCTTCTTCTTCTTCTTCTTCTTCTTCTTCTTCTTCTTCTTCTTCCTTCTTCTTCTTCTTCTTCTTCTTCTTCTTCTTCTTCTTCTTCTTCTTCTTCTTCTTCTTCTTCTTCTTCTTCTTCTCTTCTTCTCTTCTTCTTCTTCTTGGCGCCCCCTCTCTGCGCCTTTTCACGCGTATTAAATGGCTCCTTTCCGATTGTTTCGGGGTTAAAATCCGGCCGGATCGTTGGTTATAAGGCGTAATAGTCTCGTATGGAGACCACAGGAACGTAAAAGAATGTGGGTCCCGTATCTTGGATTTAACGAGTTGTATAAGATCCTCAAACTTGAAGAATAGAGACTTTTGAAGCCAAATTTATAGACCCTCACATGCAAAATTTTTGATTGCAATCATTAATAATGTATTGTTTAAATAGCGTAGTTAAATAAAATACTAAACTCTGACTCCTTGATGAAGACATATAAAGTTGAGAATATTTTTAGTATAATTAATATCTCGGATCGTCCTTACGAGACTGAAGTCTATTCTCTGGGATTGCAGAGCAGATGAATTAGGAAGCTCTGTGCTTTGAGGGAAACCTATATAACTTCTGAACTGCCTATTTTGATGATCCAGTTCTCAAAAACTATTCAGAGGCTCGTTTAGCGTAAAAGTAAACCTATCAGTGGATGTGGAATCCCTACTAGATAATCACTTTGGAAAAGTTCTGTTTGAAACAGGTAGGTAAATAAGTAAAGAAACCACCTCCATTACCTCGAAGAATTATGTTTAAACACCACTAAGAAAACTCATTTATATTTTTGTCAGTGCCCATTGTAATAGCATATTTATAAGTTTTTAACATACACAATTAAATCACTTGATGTAGCGGTTCTTCAGAATTATCTAATCAAATCCTTGAATATTTGAAGCCCATATATTCAAAACTTGAAATTTTATATTCTACGTAATGTAGGTAACTATTCGTTGTTTTATCGTCTATAAAACTGGCTATAATCAGAGTTTATATAATAGTAAAGTGATCCCACAACAGGCCCGGAGGCCCTTGGGGTAGTAGGAGGTTAAGGCTCCCACTTTTTCTAGACAATCGGCCACTTTATATCAGCCGGGTTGTCAGCCCTGCGTGGCGCCGCCTTTACCCCCAGAACAAGCGTCCTGGTACTCATTTCCGTTAAGAGGCTGAGTCGACCCCCAGGGTCATAGTGCCGCTAGAGGGTTTGGGTCCAGTTAAAAATCCTGACCCCACCGGAACTGTGAACCCTCCGGCTTGTAGCTCAGTGCCCTTAACCACTACGCTACGGCGTGCCCCATGAATATTAAATTTAAATTTAAGTTGTCATCATAGACATAATGTTTTATAAATACTAAATGAAGGATACAAGTTGAACGGTATTCAGGAAAATTAAACAAAAAATAAATAAAAATTAATAAACCAATCAAATTGTTTTTAGAACTTTATAAAATAGAATAGGCTCTATTCAATAGATTAACTTAGAAAAAGCTCAGAACACTACGTAAATACACACACACATTATATATATATATATATATATATATGATTAAGAAAGTTTTCTTGCGTTTTCTTCCGCATCATGGATTCAAGTTCGGGCCTCTAGCCCACTGGTTCCGCCGACGTTACGGACGGCATGATCCCACATGCCATATATCAATGAATGATAAGTTCCGAGTTACAGGTTTGCGGTCTCATGCCGAAACATCGGAATCAGTGGCCAGAGGCCGAAACTTGAATACATGACGCGGAGAAAACCCAAGAAAGACAACTTTCTTAATCATATATATATATATATGTGTGTGTGTGTGTGTGTGTGCAGTATATTATATATATAATATATCTATATATATATAAATAAACACATGTAATAATAGGAATTTATTTTGTCGAATACCCCCAGATTGTTTTCTATGACAATTCTGTCTTCCTTTGCTGGCATTGGCGGAATTGTAATCAATTTCTTAGGCTGGGGTACCTGGAAGGCGGAGTTACGATACTCGATGATATGAGGGTTCATAAATGAAAATGATGCGCCAGGAGAGTCCTTCATATATACGTAACGTAATTCTACAACAAGGGCAACCACAGGAATAATTCCCTGTAGATAGAACCCAAGACCTCATGAACTGTAGTCAGAAATGCTAATCACTAGCCCACGAGGCTGTTAATCAATAGGAAATATAATTAAACGAAAACATTAAATATATATGAAGCCATAGTAAAAAGTATACATTATGTAGTCAAAATTAATATAAAATTATAGAATATTCACCTGAAAGGTCCGTCTCCTCAACTTAATTATCATTTAACTGTAGCGCTTTCGGGACTTGTCCCATCATCGGCAGGATTCAAAACTGGTGTTTCACTGAAGATCTGGTAGAGGGGGTTGCATGTATTTGGTTCGTTTTCGTTTATCAGGCTGTCGTTGTGAGCTGCTTTCATGAAAGCATGGTGATGGGACAAGTCCCGAAAGCGCTACAGTTAAATGATAATTAAGTTGAGGAGACGGACCTTTCAGGTGAATATTCTATAATTTTATGTTAATTTTGAATAAACTCAACGGAACACATCATGAATCTTATAAAAGTTGATTATGTAGTCAATTCTCTGCAATTACACACACAGGGCATGTAGTTTTATACTATTGTAAAGGAACATGCTGCATTATAAAGTAAAAATTGAATACATACATAGACTACAAATTTTATACATACACACAAAGGATAAAACATCTTAAGGTTTAGCGACCACTAAAATTAATGTCTGGACTTTTCCAACTAGTCGATAAAGTACAATCTAATCCCAAAATAATTTCTCAATGATGAAGAATGAATATGTTGAAAGTATGTGCCGGGAGCTGTGCTTAAGGTGTTTTATTTCCCCGTTAATCAACTTAATTTTAATGATGACTTCTTTATAATATAGATAGTATAAATTACTTTTACTTTAAGGGAAGAGAAAAAATTAAAAGCATTTGAGAATAAAGCTCTTAGGTAAAATTTTGAACCCAAGAGAGATGAACAGACAGGCGAATGGAGAATACTTTCATATCTGTGTACTACATGGTCTTTATAGGAAGCCAGACATAGTAAGAACAGTTAAGTCTCGTAGATTGCGATAGGCAGGACATGTGGCACAAATGGGGAATGTCAGACGTGAATGAAGCTTTTTGTAGGAAAACCAGATGGAAAACGCCCAGTTGGTAGACCAAGAATGAGGTGGGAGAATAGCATGCATGAACCATGATTTGAGAGAAGTAGATTGTACAGGGAATGATTGGAAAACATTAGCTCAGAATAGGAATGTATGAAAAGCTAATGTCCGCGCGGCCATTAACCTACGGGTTCGATATTGCCAGTTAGTTAGTTAGTTAGTTAGTTACATAACTCCTGCTGATCCATCAAGATAAGAAAGTCACTTACGAACCAACTATTCCGTATTTTAAAACATAGTATAGTTTGCAAGATTTGATTGTCAAAGGGCTCATAATTCGTAACAGGGCAGCGATAGCAATTGAGGTGCCAAGGCGCGGGCACGCGGTATAGAGCTTGGCGTGCCCGTAGCTTTGTTAAACTGTAGCCTTCGCTTAAGTGGACGGTAATATCAGCAGACAAAGCACTGTAGCGAGGGCTCTAACTGAAATGAGTACCAGACGCTTGGCCTGGGGTAAAAGTGGCGTCACGCGGGCTACAACCCGGTTGTCATCAAGTGCCGATTGTCCAAAAATGGGAGCCTTAACCTCCTCCTACCCAAGGGCCTCCTGAGGCCTGTAATGGAATCACTTTACCTTTTGGTATTTACCCATCCTTTACTTTTCGGAAGAATCAGTTGAAATCTACTCAAATGTAATATGTCTCTGTTCTGGCTTTCCTTTTCGACACACATCAAGTATTCGCAGTGGAGTCATACTGCACTTATGTTGGGCTGGGCCGCAAGGTTTCGAGGACTGGCTACAACTCTCCTTGTGTCCCTATTCTGCTCTAAGTTGATATACAATCTCGGAGTCATGAGGAAGAACATGAGTGTGTCCCATCATATCACAACCACATTTTCAACACCTGTGGTTTGCTAATCCAGACTTATTTTTTCCTAACATGAGATGTGGTGAGAAGTGATATGAAATTGAAGATGAAATGACCTGATGGGGGAGAAAAGAAGACTGGAGAGTATTGGTAGGACGAAATTCGAGACACGGGAAAACCATAGAAAAACTCGAAAAATCCCGATGCAGTCCACCATCAATACCATTCGCAACCACCAGAATTTGGACCTGAGCTCCCAGTCATGGTAGTGCCAAAACAAGATATTTATATATATATATATATATATATATATACCTGTTGGGCTTGTCTTTCGGGCTAAATGGCCGTGGTCTGGTTTTCTTAAATCTCACCGTTTCGTCTACTACTGCGGTAGACATCCTCAGGAGATTCTGCGTGCTCTATGAACTCCTAACTCTTCAACTGTCAGCTGCAGACTGGCTGATCTTTGGAAATAGTGTCTCGTGAGTCTTGGGTGGTGATGTTTACTATACAGTCCGTTACTTTAGAGCTATTTTTTTGATTGGTTGTCTCTGGCATAAGTAATAAGGATCCAACGCGCAGCCAGTTTGCAGCCGACAGTTGAAGAGTTAGGGGTTCATAGAGCACGCAGAATCTCCTGAGGATGTCTACCGCAACAGTAGACAAAACGTTGAGTTTTAAGAAATCCAGATAACGGCCATTTAGCCCGAAAGACAAACCTAACAGGAGTCTAGATACCTGCCGTGAAAGCCTACAATTTAAAATATATAAGATACAGATACTTTACAAAAAAAAACATCCGTTAACTAGGCGTAGGTGTCTATTAAGTAGGTTAGATGAAGATTTTTTTTGCTGAATTGCAATATTCGTTTGGAATTCACTAAAGTGAAATAAAAATCACATTTTTAGCAATTTATGGAAAATTCGTTGGTTAGAATACCTGTAAGAGTGCCAACATATAAAGTAAATTATATCTTTGAGTGAAAATTCATTGCAAACGGTAATAACATTATTATAATTGATTGCAGAACGTAAGGGTTAATTATAATCTGGAAGTGATAATATTGTGTGCCTTGGGAAAGCATATTTCAACTTTAATGTGTGGTTTTCTTAAGGCTTTCCATTAAATGGATGCGGTGGCGCACGCTAGTGTGTTGCTATGATTAATTCAGAAGACAAGTTAAGTGATTGGTGTGTTAAGCATGACGTAGGCATTTGTTGCTATCGACAAGAGACCTGACCATGTGACTAATGACAGCGCCACGCAATTCATTAAAGAGAAGAACAGCTGCTGCCACGCCTCTCCGTTAACATAATTAAGAGCTAAGCCACGATGTTCCTGAGTCGATTCCTGCTGAAACTAAGTACTTCATTGTCCGTGAAATAGAGCTGTCATTTCAGATTTCCTCCTCATTTTACTTCCTATTACTTGGGTTTGCTTTCCACTTAATCATTTATAATTAGAATATTCCTCCCCCGACTTATATAATAGTTTGTGTATCTGACTAGCGTAGCAGGGGTCCAAGATTTGATCTCGGCAAAATAATAGATTTTTCTTCGTGTATAAAGTCTGGAATCAATGTTTAATACCATAGATATTCGGTTCAAACGCCGATTTAGGCATATATTTTTTCTCTTCAAATTAAATAATGAAATATCGAATCTTAGCTTTACTGGCTATAAATATAATGTGTTTGTTTCCATTTAAAAGTCTTCTTGTTTATTAGGCCACTAGATGGCGTAAGTGTGACGACGTTCAATGCTATCTGGTGCACGGGAATCATAGTAGCATAAGTGAAAAATCCATGTGTAAATCGAGATACCTAATAGCTTAAATCGTTAAAGCGCTGGTGTACATAACCAGAGATATTGGGTTCAAATCCCAATTTAGGCATATATTTGTCTCTTCAAATTTAATTATAGTCTGGAAGTGGATTATTCAGCTTCGGGGAGATAATTGAGAACACCCTTTAGTATCTTGGGGATTTTCATGTTTTCTTTTTTCCATTAGTTTAAGTTTTCCCTTTTTAAGTGTTTTTTTTTCCTGTACTACATCTCCTTGGCCTTACAGAGATACGTCCTGTCAGAAGTGTTTTTTTTTTAAATTCTGCATCACGTACATAATTTTATTTAATAAAACAAGGGCATGGAGGGACTCCCGAATGAATGACAATCTCTTTCCAGGACTCATCCGCGTAAACTCGAAATAACACTATTCGCCCATAATTCCATTCTAAACAAAGCAAATATCAATGGGAGGTTTTGATGGCGAAATGTTGTCTGGGGACTATTTGGCCCTTAATGTATTCGATAAAGGAGGTCAAACTCTTGTCTTCCCTCTCGTTTTGGTAAGCGAGAGCGACTGAAAGGGAGTGCGATCTCGAAAGTCTCGTGTACCGGTAACAAGAGCTCGAGAGTGATAAATCTCGGGATTGTCGCAGAAAGTGTGAAGGATTGAAGTCATGCAGTGTCATGCCACATAATAAAACATGTACGTACCTTACATTGCTCAATAGCGAAAGGAATTCTTATTTTATGAATAAACATTAATGTTATTTATTATTATTATTAATATTATTATTATTAATATTATTATTATTATTATTATTAGTAGTAGTAGTAGTAGTAGTAGTATTACTGATATATAAATCCATAAATCATTTAAGGGTTATTACATAATTAAATTGACAAAAACTGAACTCCCAAAATAACTTAACTCTGTTTAGAATTTACATCAATTTATTTCTATGCGAAATCGTTAAGAAAATTGTAGATTATGAAGTGTCCTTTTATTACTAATAAATAGAGATATCACACAAGAGTTGTTCAGTGCGGATTAACATTTTATTTATGTTTTATAAAATGATTAAAATGGTTAATTATGAATTAATTGAATTGAGGCCTACACCGTTTAGAAAAATATAAATATCACCGTACTAATTTCCAAGCGATAGTACATATAAGTATGATACAATGTGGCTATCATTTCAAGATTAGAAAGTATATACACTTTGAGAATTTTATTTTTGACAAAATGTTCCTTTTTAAGAAATACGATACATTTACAGATGTTTTATTCTTTAATTACAGTATATCAAACTGAGACTTAAAATTCAGTTTAGATGTTCAGTGTACCATAACGTTTTACAATAAAAAAAATAAATTTTCGAAGATACGACTTTAGTTTATATATATGTGTATCTGTGTGTGTGTATGTTATATATATATAAAGGGATTAGGACAGTAACATGATAATCGACATTGTGTTAACAAATCAAATGTATTACAATGATAACAGATAAATATATTGAATTATCCATAAAATAATTTGTAAGTGCGCCAGTGATGAGTTGAAACATATAGACACACAATGTATTAAAAATAATACTGCCCAATTAGTATTTATAATTTTTTAAACATTAAAATCCTTACATCTCAGAGAGAACAATATGTGGCTTATCATGTTATTGCCCTGAGCCGATCATATATTTATTTTTGCTGATTGGACATGGAATGACCTTTTAATATTTTATAGATTTATATTTGAGTAATAATAATAGCAAGCCATCCATAGTAATTCTGCCCGAGGACAGGTATTTCACTGCAATCATAGCATTTTCATGCTATGCTTTGTAGTTTTACTAGTTATTTATAGGTGTGGTAGCTTCTCATTGCTTTCAACACCGGTGAAGGATGGTGATGATAAGGATAAGAATGATGTTGATGGCCGGATGATTTTCGGGGACCGTTGGGCCCTAAGCTTCCTGACATTTGTCTTACAGGTGAGGAAAAACCCCGAAAAAAACCTCACCCAGGAGCCTGTCCCGACCGGGAATCGAACCCGGGCCCGCTGCGTGACAACGCAGCACGCTACCTCGAGACCACAGCGGTGAACATAATAGCAATAATAATAATAATAATAATAATAATAATGATAATAATGATTATAATATTAATAATAATGATGATAATAATAATAATAATAATAATAATAATAATAATAATAATAATGATAATAATAATAATAATAATAATAATAATAATAATAATAATAATAATAATAATGATAAATGTTTATTCGTAAAATATGTAATTCGTTTAGCTATTAAGAAACGTACGACTGCGTACATGCAGTATACATTTCTTACATGGCAAGAACACTGCCTGACTTCTTCCTCCATGCTCTTGATGAGAATCCCGGGACTTCTTGTTTCCGATACACGAGACTCTCGTGGCATCACTCCCTTTCATCTTACGAGAGCGAGAGAGAGTAATGCAGATTTTGACCGCCTTTACTAGTGAGACACGATAACCGTTACACCATAGAAGTCCAGGATAAGTATGATTTTATTTGACCTTTGAGCAAAGTGTTTGCGTTGACATGATGAAATATCTGCCTCTGTATGTGATATTATTCGGTCGGACTGATTTTCACTGAGCTGTGAATTAAACGAGCTTATTTAATGTTTCATGTTTGTTTTCATTGTGCACTCATGTATAAATGAACATAAAATTGTTGTAATTAGTTGAGAGTGATGAAAAATTACCACATAGAGGTTGAATGTTCGATGCTTGAATGGAATCAAACTTTATACTAACCAGTTGTTCAATGCTTCAATTAAATAGCATGCGTACCTCTATTTCGAGAAATCCTTGATTTTGTGCATCGATCTCAATTTTAGATTGTTCGTTTTAACCAGTGCAGTACGCGAAATGCGCTTCATTTTCCCACCGGTTGATAAAGGCTTGTTGCGTCAAATAATTGATGGGACATTCAGTAGTGCTAAATCATTGTCTCTTCGGGATGAAAAGAAAAGGGTGATACAAGCTGAAATTAGCTTAATTATTCCTGGTTTTAGCATTTCGGTCACAGAATTTACAGTAGATACTGATTTCTCTTTCTATTTTTACAGACCTATATATATAATACAGTACATAACTTTACGTTGCTCCCTGGATTTCAAACTCGTGATCTTGCTTTAAGGGGACACAGGTGTGAAGAGAAATAAAAAATATCTTGTAAACAAAAATATGTTTTATTATACTCGTAATTACCTGGAATTGTTACAACTTTTATGTTAATTAAAAATAGGCTATATTTAGCTTTAAGCTCATCATCGGCTCCAGGTTAAGAAAAATATCTATAACGGTTGGGGAACAAGACATGCCGATCACATATCACCCCTATACTGGCTGGTTGTTCATCCATCTCTAAGATTAACACATGGGAATGGGTGGCCAGCAGCCGATGAACCGGAAGGCATAAATAGTCTATTATAAACTAAATTTACTTATAAACAGGTTTACATGTTCCTGCGCCCAAAGCGTTTTAAAATTTGACCTTCTTTTCCCATTCTTCTCTATCTTCCCATTCGAATTATTCCAGACCTATCTCCCTCATACCTCTTCTGATACCATACATTTCAATGTAGGTCGAACTCTATTTCATTTCCCAGGTGGAATCTATTACAAAGCATTTCTGGGTAATCTTGTCTCTGACCACATCATTCCAGCTATCTGCATCTCACAAAATCTAATATTGAATTTTGGACTTTCGTTTGTTGTCTGATTATTGTATTTTTTTCCAATCTAGAATGTCTAGTCCAGTTTGTAAATAGATAACCTTTCTTCAGGGAGCTAATTTTTCGTAAAAATTGATAAGTAATATATATATATATATATATATATATATATATATAATATGATGGATATATGGACCTATTAGGGAAAATGCGCTATACAATTCAGGTAACACTAAGAAATTGGAACTGGAAGTAAATATTAACAAAACCGAACATATATTCACATATAGAAATACATTATATAATGTAAATGGAAATTATTGTCAAATTAGGGAAATTGTGAAGAAGCAGATGCAATGTGTTGACAAAACATAATCTAAGTTACGAAATATAAGCAGTTTATTATTTTAAAAAATCACGCCTCACCAACTAATTAGGTGTAGGCTTACTGATTAGTATGAGATACTTCGGACTATAATTAAGGATTCGATTAAATTCGACGATTAACAAGAAATAACCAACTATATTTACAAAATTTGGCCTTTACTGAATATTTCAGCAAATAACAAGCTAAATTTTCAAAATATACGTTTTCAAAATACGGTCGGCTACATTTTATGAGTTGGGTTTCCTATAATTTCTAAATAATGTACAAAGCTATCCCATTCCATTGTATATATCTAATTCATTTAATGCTGGATCATGGGTATCGCATCTAAACTACTCCAACAATCGATAGATTAGTTTCAGCATGTTTCGTTTAATTAGGTTCCTTATCTAAAATTCCTAAGTTGAAACGCTTCCATAACCTCATAAATGCCTCCATTTTAATAAATCTAGACCACATATGTGTGTGTGTATATATATATAAACATATAATTCGTCTGTACGTGTGTTTGTCACTTTACTCCTCCTAAACGACAGGACTGATTTTGATGATTTTTTGTGTATGTCCCATTGGATCCCTCGATGGTTTAGATTCACAATTGGACCCCCATTAAGTTTAGAAGTTCACCTGAATTAAACATTTAAAAATCACTCTAGCGGTCACATTGTTTGATGTTTCACAATGAAATTGAATATATTCTTTAAAATAAACCGAGGTAGGTATTACCAAAAAATGAACAGAATCTGACAATTTTAGAAGTGGAGATTTACCTGAAATCCGAAACTGCCTAAACGACTGGACTGATTTTGATGAAAATGTTTGAATGTGTTTGAGTGGAGATTCACAACTAGATACTCTAAAACCATTAGGTGTAGGAGTTCACCTGATGTGAAAATTTAAAATTTGCTCTAGCGGTCACAATTTTCGATGTTTCGCAACAAAACTCAGTATAACCTATTAAAATGAACCTGAGTAGGTATTACAATAAAAAGCGAAATCGACAATTAGGAGTGGAGGTTTACCTAAAACCCGAAATTAAAAATTAACAACCGCCATGTTTGGTTCGTCTCAGCGAACGATGCATCGAAAATCAACGTTCTCGAAGAATTAGAAATCATCAAGGAAACCACAAAAAAACACCTGCTGAATGAAACATACCCATCAATATATACCCTGTGTACAAAATAATTACCAACAACAGTCAGTACCATAATGAAATCAGTGATTGATACATAAGTTATCGAAAGGCCTTCTATAAAACAACACCGCAAATTATTGAGGACAACTAAACTATCTGATACTGTTTTACAAATATTAAAACTTTAATCAGAGTATACTAAAAAAACAACAAAACAAATTAATGAAACAACCGAAATTAAAGTTTTAAGGAAAATCGTAGGAAAATCGTTGAGAGAGAAAATTCGCAGCTCTGTTATTAGAGAAGCATTTGATATTGTACCTATAAACATGTGGATATATGATAGAAGACTTAATTGGAACGATCACATTGAAAGGATGGATAACAGTAGATTAGTAAACAAAGTACGTTACTGAACACCTCAGCAGAAAAGGTCATTTGGAAGACTACAACTACGATGGAAGGACGTCACCATACGCATACTCCGGATCTGAAGTGAATGAACTCGCAACAAGCTGTCAGTTTTCATGTCTAGAGGAAGAAGAAGAAAATAGTAATTCGTCCATTTTCAGCTGTTTTTTTTTTTAGTAACTTGTCTCGATACATCTGAGTTAAAATCCCCGAACATTGTACAATATGCGAGATTCTAGTTTCTTTTTTGCATGCGCTGCAGTTAAGTTGCGCCCATTAGCGTTGGCGTGGTATAAAACCTGTGTAAAATGGTTTTGTAATGCAATATCGACCCATAGTTTCTCGTAGCTGTGAGCTGTCTTGGCTTTACTTATCAGTGATGTTGCTACAACAACGCAGTCATTTGCATTCTCTAATGTTCTTTCTCCTTTTCTCCAGATCCACAGGATCCTTTGCATCACAACCACAATTAGAATTCTTGAATGGCTTTAGATAACAGTGTATTATGACTCTGTCAACCTAATTAATAATGCTACATGATATGACCACTGGGTGGCAGACGGCATTACAAGAAGTCACATAATATTAGGAAGTTCCTCAAACACAATTCTAGTTTTCTTGACTGGATATACTATACTTTAATCATTAATTCGATTTATATAGTAATCATGAACATTAGCCTGTGTTCTTCAGGCTCTGCGTATCATACATTTCCTTCAGACAATGATCGTTGCGATATTTTGGAGAGGAGATAGGCAGTTTATGTTGTAAATGACCTTGAGATCATAATAATAATAATAAGTTGAAATGCGCACACACCGTGCATGGATGTAAGTAAATTATTTGTTTTTACTATAAGCTGCGATGGATTTCTGTCTATTCTTACACTTTATTATACATCTGTCACAACATTCCGAACATATTATATACACACACTTGTCATTTGGTTCTTGGTAGGTCTTGTTGCTGCACACCTTGTGGTGAAAGCAATGGGTTGCCAATATTGTCGTCACGTGTCGCATTTCATGATTAGCTTCCGTCCAGGTCCTATGCATTGCATAGTTTTCATAGAAGTCCTCCGGCATGCTGTTTTTCTTCTCGAGCAGGTCTCGTAGGAGCTGTTTGTAGGCGTCATTCGCTGGGAGAATTATCTCGCATCTTAGATCCTCTATCAATGTCTTCTTGGTGAGCTTATACACTAGCCTCGATCTTGAGTTTTCTCCTAGAGCTCTCTTCACATGTCTAGCTTTCACCCGCTTTAATTCTTCCATATGTTTGTATGTGAGGCATTCTCCCACTGATTCTAGGCCATACGTCAGAACGGGTAGTATTTTTAGCCGAAACAAGTCCATAGCTGATATTTGAAGAGCAAAATTATACGCTCAGACCGGGACATAGCTGAGCTGATCGATAGTTGTGTGATGTTTCTGATTTCATTCATGGCTCTAGTGGCCGCCACGCTTCTCGCTCTCATGTGCATTCTGAAGCTTTTCCCAGTTGTCTGGATTGTAATACCTAGATATTTGAAATTGTTTGTCCTCTTGAGTAGATTACCGTTGTATTTTACGTTTTCTGCTTCGGCGAGTCTTCCTCCTTTTCTGAACACTACCAGATCCGTCTTCTTTTCGATATACCGCATTAAACTATGACTTGCCGAATATATTCAAGCGTGTTCGTAATGCTTGCGTTTGATTCATTTTCAATATCCGCCGTTATATTTCCGAAAATTCTCTTGACTCCGTCTTTGTGACACACATAAATTGCACTATCCTTCACTTATTTTCAAGATTCTGAATTCCTACACATCCAGTTACCTGACGTCCAGATTTGAGAACTTATCTTCTTACCGCAGTATTGACATTAGGTCACAAGATAACATTCTGCTGGCTATTTAACTCACACCACAAATGGGAGTTAATGGCTAATCACGTTTCAATGAATTTTGTTTTACAACCAAGCACAGTCGTGTTTCATCCAATATTTATCTATTAAGTTTATCATATTAACGAAAGCTCTTCCTTTTTAATACTCTGAATAGGCCATAGCATTATTTTGCAGTGATTGACTCTCTAAGAAATACGTTGAGTATAGCAATGTAGGCCTATATATTAAGATGTAAGAATCATGGAATGTATTTAGCTCCCAGATTGTATATATAGTGAACAAATGTAACCAGATAACGCTTGCGAGATATAATAGAAAAAAATTGTAGCAATTGATTATACCACAATAAAAAGAAACTACTGTTTGAACTTTCTTAAACGTATTATTTCCCAGGTTTTTTACGTTCCAGAAAAATATACTTGACATATTTACATCATAGGACATCAGAAATGAATTAGTAACCTATAATGTTGGTTATAAACAGTTTGATGTGTTTAATTTTTTCTCCACTAGGGTAAATTCTAAGAATATTGCCATCCTTTGGCAGTAAATAATAAGATCTGGTGGCAGTGATGAAGAGATGAAACATAACAAACGTTTCTCATTTGTTTTAAAACTTCGCCGTTTACATTACATATGTAAATATTTTAAAATAACTATATTTAAATAATGATTTGTGACTATTCGTTAAATAGTCCTAACAAATGTCACTCTTGATTTTCAAATTCTCTAGATAAATTCATTCGTCACTTCGTGACATCGTGAATTTATCGATAATTTGAGTCTTCAAAAATACAATTTACCTTACAGTTCACTTCTACTTACTCTGAGAAGCCCTTCCTTCCTCAACACTACATTCGTCTTCAGATAACAATGGATTCATCGGCTTTCAGATGAAGACTCTTTCGCCACTCACTCGCAACTGACTAGTCGACCAAATCATGTCTCTTTTATATTCGAGAGTCGAACTATATCTGAAAGCCCATCTCCTATTCTCTTCAAATGGAACCCTGGAGGCCCGATCCTTCTAGAAAGCAGTTCATAGATGCATCTGGAAAGTTCTCAGCGGGCATTTCCGACTCACAACTCGGACACATGAATTATTGTTACCTTAGAAGGCGATATTAGAACCTTGCCTTGATTTAAACATCGGTCGAAAATGCATCGCAATAGTATTGTTTACAAAATACATTTTAATTATTTGCTGGATTAACTCAAAAATCACAGAACAGTCCTATAGTCCCTGGAACACTTGTTACAAAGAACTTGATTTGCCACTTTATACATTTTTTCTCAAATTCCTAAATTATATAAAATACGTTACTGCATTTTTAATATTTTTTTGCCAACTCAATACATAGTTACATAATATAGAATATATATATACATACATACATACATACACACACTGTCTGCCAAAACCCAGTTCAGCACTTTCCTTTGTCCTCTAGAACCTCGTGGTGCCACCTCTAGCTGCTATAACCGCAGCTACCCTGTTAGGCATGCTCTCCACTAGTTTGTGTAGAATATCCATTGGAATGCGTCGCCATTCCTCTTGCAACATGCCTCACAGTTGGACAATGGAAGTTGGCCGCATTTGCTGAGACCTCGCTTGCAGGTACAATTCTTTCCAAAGGTGCTAAATGGGATTGAGATTGAGAGCGGACCAGTCCAACCGGTGAACATTATTTTCTGCATACCACAGCTTAGTATCCGCCGAAACATGGCAACTAGCATTGTCATACAGGAAGTAAATGGAAGTAACAAGGGTCTATTCCATAAAACCGCCACAGTGTTGAGAGCATTTGATTATCCAGAATTGTACAGTATGCCTCAGAGTTCATTTTACCACGAACAACCACCAGTGTTCCTACACCGTAGTACGAAAAACACCCCCACACCATCACTCCACCACCACCATCACCGAATTTCTTGGTAGGCACTATACCCTCAGGTATAAGCATTACCCCTGTTAGGCGCCACACCAAAACACGTCTATCAGATCGAAATAATGTGAATCTCGACTCGTCACTCCATAGAACCGGTCCATTGCTCCAGGGTCCGTTTACGATGATCCAAACACCACCTGAATCTCTGAGGTTTATTTGTCTTGGTGATATGCGCTTTTTTGTGCTGCTGCTGCTCTTCCGTGGTATCCGAGTTGATGTGTCTCTGTTCGTAAAGTTCCAATGGAAACAGATGTTTGTTGCTGCTTGAAACTCCTGTCTTATGGTAGCCATTGGTTGCGTTCTGTTCTTTATCATCTCACGTTTGAGGGTTCTGAGATCTCTGTTAGTCAGCATTTTCGATCGTCCTGAACGTTGACCATTGTCACAATGTCCATAGACCATCCACTTACGTAGGATGAATGCGACTGTTGATTTGGGCCTGTCTACCTTAGCGGTTATTGCCCTACCAGAGAGTCCATTGAGGTGGCAGCCCATAATTATGCCCTTATCAAAGTCCGGTAGCTCTGCACCACGTGCCATCTCGTTCTCAACTGGTACTCTGACTCCTGCAACACATACCAACCACAACACTCAAATGACATACTAAAGTAACCAAACTCATGGGTGCCCAAGTACCTTTTAGTAGATAGTGTATATATATATATATATATATATATATATATATATATATATATATATATATATATACGGAGGGTTGTTTCCGATCCCTGAATAACGATTTGCCAAGTAGATTGTGACGTTGTAGTGTGAGTCATCAGGTCAGGAGCGTGCGAGGTGATCAAACCAGTCAGTGTGCTGCTTCTGTAACACTCGCATGCGTGTTGCTCTCATAATGCCTAGTCAGATAGACCCGTTTAGGAAGGGAACATTACTATGGCCCTTTTCCGACGCTAATTATAGTTTATTCCGCGATTATTGAGGCTTGCGAAAACGTAATTTTATGGTGTCAAAGTGTGGACTAGCTCAGGCTTAATGCTTAATAAAAAGGGAAAGGGTCGCTTGGGATTAATTCCAAAGGAAAAAAAAAACGGGAAAATCCACGACCTGTTACTACCCCGCACCCCAGATGTAATCAGAAAGGTCAAGGTCCTTATCTCTGGTGGTAACCCTGCCACAACAAAGGGTGATTGCGAACAGATTGGGAATATCCCATAAAACTGTAAACCCATAATAAACAAAGATTTTAAACATGGAGAAGCGCCACAAAAGCAGGGTTCATAAAATTGTTGCCACGTCACATTGTCGAATGCCGCACCAACAGCAGGAAACTATGAAAAGCAACCTGACAGGAGAAAAATGGAAATTTTTCGTCACACTTGATGAAGCATATGTTTATCTAGGAGACCTGCAACAAACCCCGGGCAATTGACTATAGAGAAAAGGTGAAACAAAATTTTCAAAAGTGGTTATGCCGAATACAGAGAAAGTTTCTCCAAGGGATTTATGGTCAAACGCGGGATTTGCTACAATGAAAACTGATCATTCTCTAGAGTAGCTAAAAAGGTCAAAATCAACTCCCAATACTACCAGGAAGAAGTTCTCACCCCATTTAACCGACTGAAATCCACCTCTCTATGGTACAGACAAAAACTAAGTAAGGGGTGCATGAAGACAAGGCCTCGAGCACACTTCGGGTCAACCCTGACATTCCTGGAGAAATGGAATATATGCTATTCCATTCAGCAAACATCCCAGTGAAGCTCCTGATGCATCACCGATGGACTTTGTATCTTTGGACTCTCAAAAGGGCACTGTGAAATAGGCGTCCTCGAACAATAGACGGTCTGTGGAAAACATATAAAGAGGAGTGGGAACTTCTAGACATGGCTGTGCTGCGTAAGAGTCTTCTGCAGCGGAACCTCAGATGCCGAACTATAGCTCGGGTGAATAGCCATCAATTAGAGCATGCTCTATGGTGGGTGGAGACACGGCTTTTCTTATAGTAAAACTTAAAAATCATTTGTTATCAGAGATCAGAAACAACCCATATATATATATATATATATATATATATATATATATATAGTATAATTTAAAATACTTTTTTGCTCTTACAGTGGTTTTGAATATGTTAAAATCACTATTAAAAATTATCATTAAAATTTAACTGAACTGCAATGCTGTATTATATTTTATTTTAAAAGTTAAATTTATCCAGTAATATAAAAATAGTGCATTAAGAGGTTTACATTTTAATTTTGTTAACATTTTAATTTTGTTAACATTACAGCACTTTTCCATTAGTCGGGACTCTTAAAAGCTCTCCATTAACTCCTATCGTGTATGAATAGTTTAGAATCATGCCCTTTATGTCCACCGATGTGGTCTCGAGGTAGCCTGCTGCCTTGTCACGCAGCGGGCCCGGTTTCGATCCCCGGTCGGGGCAGTTTCTCTGGGTGAGTTTATATCGGGGTTTTTCCTCACCCGTAAGACAAATGTCAGGAAAACTTTAAGGCCCAAACGGTCCTCTAAATCATATGGCCATCATCATCATCATCCTTATTATTATCATCATCATCATCCTTCACCGGTGTGGACAGCAATGGGAAGCTATCACACCTATAATTCCCTAGTAAAGCTGCAAGCATAGCATGAAAATGCTATGATTGCAGTGCAGGACCTGCCCTCGGGCACAATTACTATGGATGGATGGATGCCCTGTATAAAAAATGTGAAGTTTTATGAATGATGGTTAACGTAATTTTCCCATTCGACTATGTTCGGCATACTTGATTTTGGTCAAAGAGTTTTCGAACACATTATAGACAATGGCAGCTCTACATTACAGGAAATCACGCAGAGAACATTGCATGACAGTAAAAGGCACAATTTGCATGTCGAGAAGAGTGCAGTATTGTAATTCTCTGCTGTCGAAGTAATTAGCAAATGGATAGGTTAATGATTTGGTGTATCGAGACAACGTGATTAGTCAGCATAATCTATGGTTCCCCGCTCAGATATACTCTACATTCCATACTATGTAGCCTACTTAGAAAAAAAAAAAAGAATGAGCGGATTCTTGATCTCGAAATTTTTAACTTTTAACGCCCGATTCACACGAATAAACTAATTGCACACTAGAGCTACAATACATTCTCCTTCCTCAAATGAAGAACATTATTTTATGCACACTAAGTCAGCGGACATTTAGCTCAGCGCCTTATGGTTTGCTTCGTATGTAAGAGGTCGCAGGTTCTATTCCAATGAGATATATTTTTTAATTGTTACATTGTTTTCTATTTTATTCTGTTTGTCCACTCTTTAAGTAAAAACATACTAACTATTTGGAAGTACTATTATTTATTATTATTATTATTATTATTATTATTAGTATTAGTATTGTTGTTATTGTTGTAAATCATCTATGGGGTATTATTAGGCTGGACCTAACCTATATCCATCCATAGTAATTCTTTCACTGCAATGATAGCATTTTCATACTATGCTTTGCAGCTGTACTAGGGAATTGTGGGTGTGGTAGCTTCCCGTTGCTTTCCACACCGGTGAAGGATGATGATGATGATGATGATGATGGCCATATGATTTCGGGGACCGTTTGGTCCTTAACGTTTCCCTGACATTTGTCTAACAGGTGAGGAAAAACCCCGATAAAAACCTCACCTAGAAAAACTGTCCCGACCAGGGATCGAACCCGGGCCCACTGCGTGACAAGGCAGCACGCTACCTCGATGCCACAGCGGTGGACCCTAACCTATATAAAGAAATTATTTTAATTGAAGGGTGAAACTTTTTCCTCACTAATACATATATATAAATACATAAATATATGAAGCTTTATTGCTTTTTATTACAAAAAAAATTATAGCATTATTATCAAAACGTGGTACAGCACACACAATTAAATTTATACTGGTAGCTAAATAGCGTCATAGAGTTTAAGACAGTATAAAGTGAAAGTATACTACGTGACTAGAATTAAATATCATAGAATGTATTCTGCGAAAAAAACTAATAAATAATAATAAAATCATTGTCGAGGGATTTTAAGGCTGGCTTTCATACATGTTTCATTTTTTCGCAATTGGTTTAACGATCTATATTACTCGAACGTCTGATACTGGCCATTAGCCAATCAGCAAGAGCCACGCCCACTCACCCTGCACCCACCACTAATACCAACGTCCACAGCGCTCACTCTAAGTAGATCTTCCGACCAGGAAACACGCCTAGAAGCACTCGCCACTGAAGATGCCCTCCGCAGTTGAGGGCGAAACGTCTGGTATCAACACCAACTATGGACCACGGCCACATAACCCGGAATCACTCAACATTATGATTACCGGCCGTGAAAGCCTGCATTCAACTACTAGTTGTATTGTTTACTTTTACAATATATACGAGAGTTGAACTTTATTCGAAATGTAATATTGTATACAACGGTTGGGGGACTCGACATGCTAACCACATGTCACCCCTACACTGGCTGTTGATCATCTACTGTGATTGACACATGTGGATGTGAAGGGCCAGCAGCCGGCTGGTAAAAGGGCAACCGCAGAAAAAGTGGAAAGACCCTCAATCGGAATATTGTATACAACGAACACTCGAAAAAGTATCTTGAACCATGGCTCCTTTACTGATCATTAACTATTAAAGACGATTAAAACTAAATATAGCGTATTTAAGTTATTAAACAATACTTTACCTAGTAAACCACAGCTTTAGCTCTTCGAGCATGCTAAGTACACGTAGATCACAAAGCCACGCATTATTTTTTTTTTATCGAAGTGTACATACCTCTACAAAAATGTAGGCTAAGAATCAACAGCACAAATTCTTAATTAGCAATTAATTTTGAATGTACCTGTAACATTATTTCTCTACGTTAGTCGGTATTTTTAATTATTTCATTAAATAATTTCATTAAATAATGTGTTATTGGAACACAATAATTAATGAAGATGTATACATACATCTTCCTGTGCCTAATAATAAGTTTGAATCTATTTATCCATTCATCTCTATCCATCCAGTCACCATCTTGCAGTCCCATGTCCTTAATCAAATTCATAACATTCCCTGCGTCCACATTTTCTTAGGTCTCTCTCTTCTTTTTCTCCCATTTTGAACCAATTTCAAACTTCTTCTTGGCAACCTATTTTCATTTATCCTCTTCACGTGTCCAAAAATGTGTAATTGTTTATTTCCCACAGATTGCACAATTGTTTCGTTAAAGTTATTTTTTTGTCGGGTAATAATGTTTCTGTCTAATTGTGGTATCGTGCAGATATCATTATATTATATAATTATATTTTTAAATTATTATTCAATCATACGTTCTTATCTTTTTATTCAGTTTCCACAAACATCCATTACGGATATATTTAGAGATTATAAAAAAATAAAATAATATAGTTCATGTATGAGCACTTGATGTATGTCTACCGTTGTCGTCTCGGGGTAGTGCCGTTGCTTTGTGTGCAGTGGACCCGGGTTCGATTCGCAGTTGGATCAAGTTTCGTGGGTGAGTTTTTTTTTTCCTGGATTTTACTCGCCTGTAAGATAGATTTCGGAAAACGGTAAGGCTCAAATAATCCCTGAACACTATTTGCGCATCATAATCTTCCTATTCATCCTTTAGCCTCATTAATAATAAAGTTGTGAGTGAATGGTATGTCTTGTCTTGAATGTTAGTACTGTCTTGGATGTGGCCCCAAATTGAGCTAATCCATTATCCAGGAGGTCTTGTGGTCATTGTGTAGTCTAAAGATAATTTAAAAATTATGTGATCCAAATTTTAGACTTGTTCTCCGATAGGCCAAGCCTCCGTCATGTTGCGAACATAAAACTGTCTAAAATTGAGATGTAAATTAATAAAATGTTAGAAAATAAGTATTTAATAGCTGATATTTAAATGTACTCATCATTCATGTATTTTTATATCAAAGCGTCATTCTGTGAAACAAGGCAAATCTTTTAATAATTCATATTGTTTATGGCAAAGAGGAAAATGTTGAAGAAGTGACTGAATTAAAATACATAGGAACAATAATTACAAACAAGAATGGGGCGATGAAATAAATTAAACACAGGCTCAGTTTTATAATTCCGTACTACTAACAATTATAGGGACTCTGTTCATTCCAACTTCCCTCATAAAACATTAAACCAAAAATATATGACTGTTATTCTCCCAGTTATATTACATGAATGCGAAACATGGACTCTTAATTAAGGGAGGAGAAAATATTATGTGTATTTGAGAATAAAGTCATTAGGATATTTTTTGGAACTGACAGACGAATGGAGAAAACAACCTAACAGCGAGTTACATTATCTTTTTGTGAAACCAGATGTAAAAAAACAAGTTAGGTCTAGTAGTTTGCGATGGGCAGGGCATGTGGTACGAATGGGAAATGAAAATGGGCATGAAAACTGCTTGTAAGAAAACCAGTGGGAAAGCGCTAAATAGGTAGTCAAGAATGAGGTGGGAGAATAACATTAACCATGATTTGAGGGAAGTAAATTATACAGGTGAATATTGGAAAACATTAGCTCGTGATATGGATGAATGGAGAGTTTATGTCTTCGAGACGAGAACCTACGTGTTCGGTAGTCCCAGTGAGCTAGTTAATTAGTTGATATTCCATTCTAATAACGCAGTTAAATCTTTCATCTTATAGGTACTTTTATATTCCTCACGCCCCCCGGGTCCTACAATGGCACGACCTATCGGCAGAGGGATTTTAAATATGGATCACAAACCGGTACATACTTTTTAGACCGTACAAGGACATGAAGACCTCCCCGAATGAGTGATCAACTCAATTTCAAGGCCTCCTCCGAGACAACACAACATTAAGGTGGAATACACTATTCGCGTACACATTCATACTAAACATGGCGAACATGATAATTGTAATTATAATTAGATGGCCAGATGATGTTCGGGAACCATTTGGGCCTTCAAATTTCCTGACATTTGTCTTATGGGTGATTAAGAACCCCGAAAAAACCTTACTCTAGAAACTTGTTCCGAATGGGGGTCGAACCCGAACCCGTTGCGTAAGAGGCAGCAACGGTGGGATAATTAGTTGGTATAGTAAATAATAATTATAATAATAATAATTATTATTATTATTATTATTATTATTATTAAATATTATCAATGATTTATATATTGTATGTAGTTATTTACTTTCAACTCAACTATATACAGTATGTCAATTTGGTATTCATATACAGGCATTTTTATTAATAAAAATCCAATTTTCTGAAAGTTTTTAAAAGTAAAAGAAAAAATATTTATTGTGGTTTGAAGGAAACACTAAGTTATATCTAAATATGTAGTTCAAAACGTAATTATAAAATAAACATAATTTATAAAAATAAATCATCTTTATTACACCCAAATACAAGCAAATTTGTTATTCATACACTAAAGAAAAAACTGCAGTGTATTTGCTTGTCTAACTTGCTTAAACATTAATGCAACATGAATACTCTAAGCTGTGCATTTGTTTACATCTGCCTACTGTGCTGGTTGTGTACACTGGCAGTCTGTCGCCTCCAAAATGTGTAAATGTAAAGAACTCAGTTCTGATCTCAAGGATACAATTGTAAATCTTGCACTTAAGGGATATTCTTTGAGAAAAATAGGCGACTGATAGGTAAATGTCATGCAACAGTACAGCATATTCTAAATAAATTCAAGTATAAAGGATCAGTAGAAAATGTTCCGAGAAAACCTAAACAAAAGAAGTTAAGTGAAAAGGAGGAGAGAACCATTGTGAGACAATTTAAATTCAACCCCAGAATTAGTGCTCCAAAATTGCGGTCTACCCTAGAAGTTTCTACTGGTAAAAATATATGTACTGAGACAGTTCGGAAGGTGTTACGCAGAAATGGCTATCATGGAAGAATGACTAGAAAAAGGCCGTATGTAAGTAAGAAGAACCGTGTTGTAAGACTACAGTTTTCAAAAGAACATGTAAATAAGGGCAGGCATTTTGGAATAATGTTCTCTGGTCTGATGAGACTAAATCAACCAGTTCGGTTCAGATGGCGTTCATAGAGTCTGGAGAAAAGCCAATGCGGATAATGATGTGACAAATACAACACCTACAGTAAAACATGGGGGTGGGTCTATAATGTTATGGGGGTGTATGTAGGCAAAAGGTGTTGGCAATATACAGTTCATTGACAATGTTATCGACAAATTTGTGTATAACGACATTCTTCGTAAGAATGTTAAACAAAGTGCAGCAAAATTGGATATGCTCCCTACGTACATGTTCCAACAAGATAACGACCCCAAACATACGGCGGGCTTAAATAAGACTTGGTTGATATGGAACGTGCCAAAGCAATAGAAAACCCCTCCTCAATCTGCTGACTTAAATCCTATAGAACATGTATGGGCGTTTTTGAAACCTAGGGTCCACAGCAGAAATCCTTCTTCCAAAGAAGAATTGAAGAAGGTGGTTACTGAAGAATGGTGCAAAATCAGTCCTCAGATATGTGATAGGCTTGTTAGATACATGCAGCGTAGATGTCAAGCTGTTATTAAAGATAAAGGTTACCCTACAAAGTATTAAGGACAGTTCTTTTTTTTTTTCATTTTTCCCCCCCATTCTGACTGTATTAATAGAAAAGTGACTATAAAATTTACAACTTTTAAAGTTTTTTAATATATCATACGTTAAATGTTTTTAGAATTTGTTGATTTGTATATATTATGTAAAGAAGTGTACCTGAAAATGTTTAATTAATGGCAAAATACGAGTATAATTGCAATATTCTGAGAATTAAATTTGTGTTATTTCAATTATAAAATGTAAGTGTATGAATAACAAATTGACATACAGTATATGTATAATAAATTGTACTTTTGGATATTTGCATATTATTAATTATGCATAAAGCATTAATTAATTAATTCAATAATTTGCATGATCCAATAAATTTATTTATTTATCCGGTAATTTATACTTTTTAAATTCATGGTAAAACACCGTTGAAGTTAAATTTGTGTTAGAATTTTAAAATTCATACCTGATAATATAGTCGCCCTCAACTATATTAACTTGCGTTATAAAATGTCACACTATTTTATAAAGGCAGAACATCCAGAATCTTTAAATTAAGATTTAATGAGCATGTCTCAGAATTCATTAGAAGAGAGGTAATAGCAAGTTTTGCTGAACGCATTTTAGAAACCGGCCATCGTTTTAACAAAATCCATGTTCCTATTTTTTGCATTTATTTCCGATCCAATTGAGGGTCTTTCCACTTTTCAGCGGTTGCCCTTTTACCAGCCGGCTGCTGGCCCTTCACATCCGCATGTGTCAATCACAGAGGTAGATGATCAACAGCTAGTTTAGGGGTGACATGTGGTTAGCATGTCGAGTCCCCCAGCCGTTATAGCTGGTTCCTCAACCTGGAGCCGCTACTTATTGTAGCTACCCAATTGCCTCACGATGCTGGGTGGGCACCGGTCCCATACTGACGGAAATACCATGAGAAAATTTATTCCCCCATGGAGAACTCGAACCAGCGCAAGTCCCGTAGCTCTGCGCCAAGGCTTCCTACCTTAACCGCTCGGCTACGGCGCGGGACTTATATTCAGTCCGTTTATTATTTTTGCACCGGCATGTAGATCTCTTCAGAGGAGCCGCTGATCAACACGATTATGGCGAGTAAAGAAATGTTTTAGTCAAATAAAACATTTACTTCTTCCACAAGTTATTTATTTAAATAATATTTCGCAATAAAGATGAAACTTATGAATATCGTTTCTATCATTTGATCTGATGACTATAGATATATATTTTCAGCAGCTTAGTAGTATTCGTGATTTTATTTTCAATTATATTATTCTTACTTTAAATATTATTTTAATAATTTGTAATTTTTAATATGAATTATTTTAATTAGTCGTATATTCACTTTTTATATACTATTTCTGGTAATTTTTCCTTTTTTTATTTCACCAGACTCACGTATTTCTATTTATGTTTTTTCTAGTAGATTGAACCAATATAATTCAACAAATCACTAATTATTTAAACTTTTATTTTGAGATGATTCAATGGCGTCGATCTTTTCCCCATCCTTGTAGCCATCTCCGTCTTCTTCTGTTGCAAATTATAATATTGTCAGTTTCTGATTGGTAATGACATCATCAAGAAAGAACACGATACGCCCGTCTTCATTCCTCGATACCCAATCATATTTTAGATGTTCGCCGACTTAAGATCACATTATTTAAACTTTCTTTTGTCGTAAACGTTTGTCTGTGAATTCTGTATCTATTGTCTATCACAACAACATATGTGATGTAATAATTGTTACATTTCACATTGATGTTATAAAAAATAATTCATTATATTTAACATTGTAAAATAAATAATATTTAGTTTTTAAATTATTTAAATAATTTTTATATTAAAAATTAAATAAAAAGAATCCCCAAATTATTATCATTACATAAAGAAAACGTTTCTGGTTATAAAGTATTGAAAGTCAACTAAAATACCAGTATTTACTTTAATAAAACTTGTTTCTACAAAGGGCAAGCAATGTTAAAGTAGCAGGACTATGAGTTGCTTTGTGAAGCAGGTAGTTCAGTTACTACTAAATGACCTGCATTGGAATTTAAGAATTGACAATGGAATTCATAAAAGTAAAATCCCTACTACACTGAAAAGAAAATGTAGGTCCTACCTGAAATGCTTGCGGAAAATACACGGAGAAAAAAAGTTCAGAACAACCCCTTAAAATTAGGGTGCACAAAATACGCGGGGACGAAAATTATGCGAACAAATACCGTAGATCCCAAATTGCGCTATAGCAAGAATATCAACATTTTAATTCAAAAAGCCTATCCTTCAGAATTGTATTTTTTCAGTTTAAAGTATTCAATACTGAACAGAATATTATAGAATGTTATTAAAATGTCGTAAATAAAATCGTAATTTTAATTTGTATTCGCATAAATATAAAAACAGGTCTACGAGCTTAGCAGAAACAAAATTAAAACAACATTTGTTTCAGTGACAATTGTAGTTTTCATCTATATCTGTAAAAATAATTGTTAAATTCCTGAAATAAATTTGCTAATCATTTTATTTCAAAAACATCATCATTATTTTAATTTGGTATTGTAATGTTGGTATACAATTGTGATTTATTTTCATTAGTAATTTAATGTATTTATTTTTTACATTTACCAGTTCACTAGTTCGGCATATTTCATATGGTTATTTACACTTATTACTGTTATTACATACCTATGTTTTGGATGTCATGTTTGTAATTAATTATTGTCATTAATGTAGGCCTATAAAGACCAATTTTGTATTGTTTTGTTGAATTTTCCTTGAACAGGAAATGCATCTATTCCTCAAGATAAAAAATATATTCTAAAATCAATTATTAAATAAATGAATATAGGTCTATTGTGTAAACAAAAAGTTATGTCATAACTTCATATATTTGAGAAGACAATCTCCAAATTTAGAGAATGAGGATATCTAAGCATAGATCAAAAAACGCATATTTTGATTTCATGGGTTGTTTCTACAGTTCTATCCTTAAAGTTGGGGGCAAGTGTTGACTGCATGTAAATACCTCATACCTGTTTTTAATGTCCTCCATCATCGAGGACACGCGCATTGATACCCAGCTGGGGTAAAATAACCCTGAAAGATTTTCAATTGGCTCGGAGACTTTCAAATGGTGATTACGAAAACTCTCGATATCTTGTATAGAGGTGCGTACACAAGGAATTTCAAATGGTCTCACACCGCAAGATCAAATAGAGTTAGATCACAGCCAAGAGGCAATCCATTTCCATGTACACAGCGGTCACAGAATTTACGATTGAGAAATCTACGAATAGAAACTTTGTAATGTGCAGGAACTCTACCATGGATTAAATGCATGTTTCCTCGTGACTGTAATTAAATATTATCTAACTGGACAGACAACATCTTCTTCACGAATACTTTGTATCTTCGACTGGTGAGCCTTCGAGGAAGAAGATCTGATATTAACCCTTAAATTGGCTAAACAATAATTTCTCGTGCCAGTTATTGAAATGTTTCGGACCGCATAGAAAACAAAATAATGTAAAAAAAAATCTAAGTTATTATTTTAGGCTACATTATTACGTAATTTGACACAAACGTGGGCAATTTATAATCATTTGTTTTTATTGTTTTATAAATAATGCCAATTACACATCAAATCTATAATTACAAGAAGCGATGGACTGAACTACTGCAACGAATGGATAACTTCCGAAGGAGGCTTGGATGTACAACGACGAGCGAGAATAGTCCTGGCAGACCAAGAAAGCGATAGAAGAAGCCATGGAGCCCATACCGTGAACATGATGATGTTGATGATAAACAATAATAATCTATACTAATAAAATTCATATCAAATTCCGTTGAGGTGAATAGTCATAAGATAAAAATTAAAAATTAAAATGTACCTTTTGGCAGGTGCCGTCGTCCTCAACTTTGTTAAAATGATGCATATAAATTTTTAACTGGAGGCCTTTTGGAAGTTAACTTCCATCATCAGCAGTGTAATTACCCTGATTACACAAAATTCACAACTGTTAGTTTATGCAATTATAATTAAATATTGTTGGCATATGCAGTATATTTGTGATACATTACTTTTATTGGTATTTCATATTGAAATAGTTCTAAAAATTCTCAACATTACACATGACTCATCCTGCTGATGATCGAAGTTAACTTCCGAAAGGCCCCCATTAATATTTTATATACATCATTTTAATAAAGTTGAGGACGACGGCACCTGCCAACAGGTATATTTTATTTTTTTAATTTTTATCTTATAACAATAATAAATAAATAAATTAATTAATTAATTAAATCTATGTATCTTAAAAGATACATTGTGAAGTTAAGGGTTAATAAGCCGTCACATCAAACAATTTCGCTCACATGTTAACAAATAATCGATCCTCATGATGTGATTGAATAATTGCATAAGGATTATCATGTGCCCAGACGTACTGATTCTGAAAATTCGTAATCTGATCCTGTTCAAAGGTAGCCTCATCTGTATAAGGAACAAACATACTGATTTCAGGGTTAATTTGAAGAATACAAGAGCCGCAGCTAAATAATTTTCTAACACATCGTACAACCTTTGAAATAATTGATGGCACACAGATAATTTTCAAGTCCGAAAACGTAGCTACTGCGTGTGATCAAGGGTCAGATATTTGGTACACAAGTATACAACTATTTGGGAAACTAAAATCCGTTCTGTTTCGTTGTGTGTCGTGCAATAAAAAATAATATCGCGTAAATAAGTAATGCGGTAAATGCTGTAAATAAAACAAAGCAAAACAAATAAAACAAAAAATAAAGAAAATCAATTGAAATATGGACGAGAAAGAGAGAGAGAGAGAGAGAGAGAGAGAGAGAGAGAGAGAGAGAGAGAGAGATAGAGAGAGAGAGAGAGAGATAGAGAGAGAGAGAGAAAAGAAAAACAAGAGTGACAGCGGGATCGAACACGCGACCTCATGCATGGGAAACAGAACGTCCCTCCTCTAGACCACAACCGTCCCTTCTAGAAACTGCATGAAGTGATGCAATACTCTACAACTTACTTGTGTAATAATGAAATAAGATATTAACTTGACTTAATTTAATCAGACGCGTTTTGCATTAGTAAAAAAAAAGTAAAAGTAAAGTAAAGTGATCCCACTACAGGCTTCAGGAGACCCTTGGGGTAGTAGGAGGTTAAGGCTCCCACTTTTTCTAGACAATCGGCACTTGATGTAAGCCGGGTTGTCAGCCCTGCGTGACAGCCGCCTTTACCCCCAGAACAGGCGTCTGGTGCTCATTTCCGTTAGAGGCTGAGTAGACCCCAGGGCCATAGTGCTGCCAGAGGGTTTGGGTCAGTTTAAAAATCCTGACCCCAACGGGACTTGAACCCTCGACCCTCCGGCCTTAACCACTACGCTACGGCGTGCCCCCGTTTTGCATTAGTAGTGGAAATAAACATTCTTGTTATGTCTTGTGTTTTGTGAACAAAGTAATGAGATATCACAATCCTTTCCTTTTAGTGTCCATAGAATGGGCAGTTATCAGATCTCCCATATGCTGGTTAAAAGTTTCAATATTTGTTGAATAATTATTTATCTTGAAATGATCTGTAAAATTATGTCTCCTATTCCTATTAAATATTAAACCTTCTTCCCTGTTACAATTTCACCAATAGAATTAGAGATTTTTTTTTTCATTGGTGAATGAAATTATTTTTCTTTGTGAAGGATTGTGAAACATGGGATTCTCTGTGGACATAATCAATGAATATAATTTATCCAGTTGATTAGTTTTAATAATTATATATGTGGTTCATATTTGTTATAACTATTGTATAAAATAACTTCCATAATATATTATTGTGCTGTGTTTGTATTCTCATTTAATATAATCCATCCATCCATAATAATTCTGCCTAAGGGCAGGTCATTCACTGCAATCATAGCATTTTCATGCTATGCTTGCAGCTTTACTAGGGAATTGTAGGTGTGGTAGCTTCCCGTTGCTTTCCACACCGGTGAAGGAGGAGGATGATGATGATGATGATGATGATGATGATGATGATGGTGATGATAATGATAAGGATGACGAAGATGGCCATATGATTTCGGGGACCGTTTGGGCCTTAAAGTTTTCCAGACATTTGTCTTACAAGTGAAGAAAAACCCAGATAAAAACCTCACCCAGAAAAACTGCCCCGACCGGAGATCGAACCCGGGTCCGCTGCGTAACAAGGCAGCACGCTATCTCTAGACCACAGCCGTGGACTTTTTAATATAATAAGTTGTAAATTTATTTTTTAAGGTTATTAGTCTATTTTCGAAAATGTTACACATTACAATTATTCTTTTTCATTATTTGTTATGATAAAATATACACAATGTCTTTATCACTTAATTAAAAGATAATCATCATCATCTTCATGGTAGGCCGTAGACCTCTTCCACTCTCAGAATTTATCTTCCCATCGTCTTCTAGGACGTCCCATATCTCTATAGCCTTGAGGTTGGCACAACAATGCTTGTTTTGTTAGCCTAGGAGAGTCCAATCCTAATATATGTTCATGCCATTTTTGTTTATAGTTTTGTATTTTTTTATTTAGATTACTAATTTTCAGTCCTTGCCTAATTGTTTCACTAGGCATGTGGTCTCTTAGAGTATACCCTGCAACGTATCTGAGGAACTTGATCTCTGATGCTTCTAGTAATCTTCTGTCCGATGTATTAATGGCCCAATTCTCTGTTCCATATGTCACAATGGGAACTGACATTACCTTGTAAAACTTTACCATTGTTTCTTTTGTTGTTTTTGTTTGTAGTGTTGTTTAATAGTCAATGAGAAACTAAATTGTGTTCATGTACTTATTTTTATTTTTAATGTTATTTATCAATGCCATCAGGATGTCTTTTCAACATTTCTGGTATTCTCTCCTGCTATGTCATACTTTTAATCCTCTTCTGAGGGCGAAGCGCCAGGAAGGCGAGGTTATGCTGTCCCGATTATATGAAAGGTGATGATGATGTTAATGATGCGCCAGGATAGGCCTTAATCTAGATTTAATCTAATGAGGATAGGCCTTAATCTAGATTTAATCTAATGAGGATAATATGATAACGATGACCAGATAGTGTTCGGGGACTATTTGGGCCTTAAACTTTTCTGGCATTTGTCTTACTAGTGAGGAAAAGTCGCGAAAAAAACCTCACCCAGGAAACTTGTCCCGACCAGGAATCGAATCCGGACTCGAATGCTTCGTAGCACGCTACCTCAAGACCACAACGATGGATATTTTTTTAAAAACATTTTAATGTAATTTTTTTTTAATTTGGCTGCTCGGTGCGCAAGCGGTTAGAAGCTCGCAACTCACCGCCGGGGTCGCGAGATTGGGTCTCGATCACTCCATGTGGGTTTCGTTGTGGACGAAACGGAGCTTGAGCAGGTTTATTCTCAGGGATTTTCTCCCGTTTCCCCCTGACATTGAATTCATTGCACTATTTCTCCATACTCATCACATTAATTTAGTTTCATTCCGTTCATCAGCCTCTGTGATAGTGTGTCAGGCGGGTCGTCCGGCACCCTTGCCATTCACAGACCTCTATATAAGGGGCTTCATCTCATCTTATTCATCGACCCGACCCTGAGATATACACTACTTGAAGATATTTATTTTAAAATATATCTTTAGTTTGTATGGTACATAGTGAAAATAAAAATAAAATCTTCCTTAATGCCTGTAACAGATCAATATATCGTATATGTTCCACTATATTTGTTAATATTATTTAATTGAAACCAGTTAATTCAAATAATAATATTTAGGTATTTATATATACATTGAAAATGAACTTTATGTATTTCAGACAAGTCCTGATGGAAATGTGACCACGAGTACTCTCACATTCTCACCTCAAGTTGACGACTCAGGGAAGTCGCTGACATGTCGCGCAGAGAACAGGCACATCAGTGGCAGTGCGCAGGAAGACTCATGGACACTCAACGTACATTGTAAGTGTTCTGCTTTACTAATTAAGAATGTTTTTTCCTTTCGATAATATATAAACACAGGCTAAAATAATGTTAAGAATTGGTCTTAAGCAGTAAAATGCATAATTGAAAGGGTTCTTCAATGTTGTTCATATAGGCTGCAACTAAATATAATACCCAAAATTCTAGGGATGATAAAATAGATCAAAACAAACCTTCGTCATTATATGATCAAGGGTCTGAAAATAATTTAATTACTGGTATTAAATTATAAAACCGTTAACTTTGCTACTTTGTTAATAATAAACTACTACAACTGTAGCATTACGTATGACACGTCAATGTGCCAAAACAATTGCATTGAAAATTCGGTGAGGAGTGGATTGGCCCTGGTGGACCCTTTGCATGGTCTCCTCGTTTACCCTACCTCTCTCCGCATAACTGTAGTGGCAATAAGACCGATGTCCCGTTGTCTTTTCATAATTGAGAATCATATATAAGGAAGGAAAAATAAATGTTTGTGCTAGGAGTCTGAGTGGACTAGTAGTTATGTCACTAACATATAAACTTAGAAGTCTCGGGTTCAAATCCCGTTTCAAGAAATTTTCTTTTCATGTCATATATATATATATATATATATATATAGTATACCGTATAATGTAAATATTCTCTTTATTCTCTTTAAATATGCTTACTTGTTATTGTGGCCACTAGATGGCAGTTGGAACAATATCCCGATACCTCTCGTGTAAATTGAGAATACTATACATATAAGAAAAATAAATGTTTGTGTTAGGATTCCTGAGTAGCTCAAATGGTTAGAGCGCTAAACGTACAAAGTTTAGAAATTCGGGTTAAAATCCCAACTCAGACATTTATTTTTCTTTTCATGTCACACACACACGCACACACACACACATACACATACACACACACACATACACATACACACACACACACACACATACACACACACACATACACATACACATATTCATATACATGTATATATGTATGTATATATACATATATATATATATATATATATATATATATATATATATATATAACAAATGCATGTATTGAAATATCCATAAAATCATTTGTAAGTGCGCCAGCGATGAGATAAACATATAGACCGTATTAAAAACAATACTGCCCAATTAGTATTTATAATTTTTTTAAACTTTTTTTCATTTTGAGAATTTTGCTCATCATTGAGGATATTCTCCAACCAATCTTACTAATTATCATTATCAACTTTTATAAGATTCATGATGTGTTCCGTTGAGGTTTATTCAAAATTAATATAAAATTATAGAATATTCACCTGAAAGGTCCGTCTCCTCAACTTAATTATCATTTAACTGTAGCGCTTTCGGGACTTGTCCCATCATCGGCAGGATCCAGCGAAGATAAACGTACTCGAAGAGATGGAAATCATGAAAGCAGCTCACAACGACAGCCTGATAAACGAAACGAACCAAATACATGCAACCCCCTCTACCAGATCTTCAGTGAAACACCAGTTTTGAATCCTGCCGATGATGGGACAAGTCCCGAAAGCGCTACAGTTAAATGATAATTAAGTTGAGGAGACGGACCTTTCAGGTGAATATTCTATAATTTTATATTAATTATCATTAATTTAAAAAATAATAAATATAAATGACTACGGACTTAGAGACTATCAGTTTGCAACAAACATTCACAAATTCCCCTTAATTATTAAAGTTATCCATCGTTCTCTGTCCTCTTTGTCTTCATCTGTTACACCAAATTTCCTCATTGAAATTTGAATGTTGTTCTTCCAGGTTGTTCTTGGTCTTCTTTTTCTGTTCCTTCTTTCAATTTTCCATGCTTGGACGACCTTTGGTAGTCTTCTATCTTGAAACATTAAAATCCGATATTTCAGAAACAGTATGTGGCTTATCATGTTATTGCCCTAAGCCCTTCATATATATAAACTAGGGAACAGATTTATGCACTAAAAGTTAAGATTACAATATAATATACTAAATAGTATAGCATTGTTTCTTCAGTCAATCGAAAATAACTTGTCTATAGTTTTAAAAATATAACTATCAAAATTTCGTATTTTTATAGGATCTAGCAATATTATCTAGACAGTGTATATGTTACTTTTGTATCAGTAAATAGATTATATTCCATTTATATCAAAATCTCCTGCTCTATTCTGTTCCCCACACTCTCGTGGGGCAATATGTTTTAACAGACGAGTCTCTAGGGACCGAGTCATGACGCGGGCGATATAACTGTTCCATCAAATATGAAGAAAATGCCAAATTTACTGAAGCGTGTCCATAAGCCCCATCACAGAACATGCTTTCTTGTTAATAACTAGTAGAAGAGAAAACTGATATGATTTCAAATCTAATAGAGGATTCGAGAACATCAGCGTTTTATCCAGACGGAGAGAGATCTTCTGGAACTAGTACACGGAAGGATGAAGATAATTCGCAACTCATATTACTTAAATATTCTCCAAACAAGTTTGTCAACTTCTAGGCAACCCAGATTTAAATATAGCTTACTTACTCCTTATTAATCTATTATTTCACAAGTTTATGTTTTTTGGGGAAACCGTTTACTATTATTACTATGTAAATATTTGTATTTATTTACGACTTTCTCTAAACCTGAAAGTTTTCTTAACACAAAAGTTAAAAGCTATACGTAAAACGTACAGTATTTTATCTTCTTTCTCTATTGTTCCCTATCCAACACATCTGTGTCAGTTAGATATTTCAATTCCATACAACAACTTGTTACGTTCATTATCTAGTTTTCATTTGATATTCCTTTCCTGTTTCTTCCATCTGGAACAAAGCATGATGATTATGATGATAATAATAATAATATTTTTTATTTGGAATTTATCTCCAATATAGTGGTTTTCCGTCACCTTCAATAAATTCGTCTTCTCCAGTTGTTGGGGTCCTGAACATCCTCATGTTAATTCTCCGTGCATTCATACTTCTTCTCAGAACATCCATCCAACTTTCTCTAGGTTTTCCTTTTCTTCTTTTCCTATATATTTTCTTCTTCAAAATGTTCTTAGGGATTCTCTCAGATGTCATGCTCTTGAGATGTCAATACCATCTTAATCGTCTCACTTCAATTGTTTGTAATATATTTATTTCAACTTTCATAATTTTCCTATTTTCAACGTTTATATTTTTTAATCTGGACTTCAGCGATGATCTTCTACAGTAATCAGTCTCTGTGCTAGTAACTTATTTGCTTGCCTCCTTTTGATTGTCCACGTCTCTGATCCATATAACAATACTTTCTACAATGGTCTTATAAATAGTTTCCTTTGCTTTGTAAATGATGTTTTTATTCCATAATACTAAGTTCCGCGTGAAATTACTCTCCGTTCATCAGGTATCTCTTTTCTATTTCTAATTGTTATGAACCTTCTTCTTCTAATATTGATCTTAGATATCCAATAATAATAATAATAATAATAATAATAATAATAATAATAATAATAATAACAATAATAACAATTATTATTATTATTATTATTTTATTATTATATTATTTAGGAATATTCCACAATACAGTGTTTCTCCTTCACCCAAAGTGTTTTGTCGCCAGAGGTTCCTGTCTGACGCATCTTCTTCCCTGAAATCAATACTAATAATAATAATAATAATATAATAATAATAATAATAATAATAATAATCTGCAGAAATCTGAAAAAAAAGTCATATTTATAACGAGTAATAGAAACTGAAGTCTGAAATAAGAGGCTTCTGATCAAAAATTGTCTGCCCTTACAAGGACATCTTGAATTCCGACCCTAATTCCCTGCTTTGTAAAAAAAATATTCAGCTGTAAGTCACAATTCACTCTTAAGTCTTCTCACAATATTCATCCAGTCTTCTTTAGGCGTTCCCTTTCTTTTTTCCCCTCCCAATGATCAAAATCACTTTTCACCTGTCAATGTGTATGTTCATAATTCGACTAAAAGTTGAAACCATAGTACATCCAAACATAATATCAAAAGTACTAGTTAAATCACCTACACCGAAAGGATTCAAATCGTTTGCCAAAGAAGGCATATTCCAATATCAACCCAAAGGACAGAGGTAGACCTAAACAACGCTGGATAAATCAAGAACATTTCGAGATATAGGAACAGACTTAACTGAGCCTAAACCTAAAATGTTTATGATGATTATAATTCAATAAATGTTACTCTAGAGTATTATTGATGAAATAAAATAACTTAGAATCTTGTATTTCGTCCACCGCAGTGGTCTCGGGGTAGCGTGCTGCCTTGTCACGCAGCGGGCCCGGGTTTGATCCCCGGTCGGGACAGTTTTTCTGGGTGAGGTTTTTATCGGGGTTTTTCCTCACCTGTAAGACAAATATCAGGAAAACTTTAAGGCCCAAACGGTCCCCGAAATCATATGGCCATCGCAATCATCATCATCCATATTCATCTTAGGTTAAGCTTAGGATTAGGGACTCTCCTGGCACACCATTATCATCATCACCCAACATATCATCGGGGCAACGTAACCCCGCCTTCCAGGCGCCCCAACCTCAGAAGTGGGTTATAAGTACGCCATGCCAAGAGAGAAACCAGGAATGTCGAAAGAAAACCTGGGGCATTTGAAAAAAAAAAAAAAGAATCTTGTATTTCATTCTAGGTCATTTTACTGTTCTTGAAGCTTGAGATTTCTTAGATATTATTCTATGCGCTCTTAATCTGTTATGATTTTTCCAAAAGTGTCATTTGTTGTTTTTATTTACGCCGTCACATTTTTCTTGTGTAGGCATACCCATAAAATGAGAACTGAGGTAGAAAAAGTGTAGAAATCAGATTGTGATATTCGCTTGATTGCGAAAGATTTTTCACGTTGATGGCGGATATGGTCAAGAAGAGATAATAATTTAGAGTGGTGGAGAGAGAGGGAATGAAAAATGGTAATGAGAGTGAATATAGTTGAGGGAGAATAGAAGATAAATTGCACGCAATATAAGCATCAATATCCTCAGTGGTTCTAAATGCGTCCAGGGAAAGGACAGAGGGATTAATGAAGGGGTTAGTGCATAATACTGGCTGACATCTGCAGGGTTAGACGGAGATGGAGTTCGCCCTCATTGTCGAAAGTCCAGCTTTTTTTATCTGCTATACCCAGGCAGACAAAGAGAGGGAGAGATTTGGAAGAATTGTAAAGAGTAACATTCTATGTACTGCTCCACAGAATGGCCTACATCTGGATGTTTTTATCCTTACAAATGCAACATAAAGCTCTCTCGAGGAGATATCTTTCTGTTGGTATGCACTATTGTGCGACATCTAGAAACGTAATTTTCTACATAATGAAATTAGACATACTTTCTAAACATCTCTTCTTCCTAATATTATAGAAATGAATTCTCTCCATATAATCCCCTTATGTTCTCTCCATTCCGTTGTGAGAGGGTAAGGATTTTCGTTCTGTAATTTAATATTGCAACATAGATAATATATATTATTATTCAACTGTTTTATGTGAAAATAAAGACGGTCAGAAGCCTACTTCTCATTATACTATATTATAATCGTAAATTTAGCACATAATAGTATTTTACAATGCGAGGTTGGGAAGTGGTTTTTACAGAATCGAAGAAAATGTTTGAAAACCGAGCGATAGCAAGGTTTTTAATTTCCGAGATTCTGTGAAATCCTTCACAAACATGCGTTGTACATTATTTTTTGCGCGATGGTTTTTCAAAATAATAAATAATAGTAAAATAATAACATCGTTGTTGGAAATATTTTCGTTCATTATAAACAACTGACTAACATTAACAGTGTGGGCAATGTATTTTACTTGAAACGACAGGAGGCCGGGAGACCAATTTAGGTATAAAATGGCGGCAAGTACGTATTTATTGTTTTATATTATTTCAAATCAAGTTACGTTCATTTAAAATACAGTGATTTGTTTCATACACTGTATATTAACACAATCTTTTGGATATTTTTGTATATACATTGTATGTAGCGTATATACAGGGCAGTACTTTTACTTCCCACACGCGTGTTTGTAATATGTAATATTACAGTATGGTTATTTAGGTTGGCAACCCCGAAATGTAGGAAGTTGAACTTTCATTCATGGTCGTCATTGTTGTAAGTACGACAAAACGCACTATCGCAGAAAAAAATCTTTGCATAAAATGTTATGTTTTTCCCAGCAATTTACAACAAATCTAATTCAACTAAATTCTAAAATTTATAAAATACAGAAATAAACCTTTAGAAATACAAGTAGAGTTGCGAGTAAACAGACCTGAAATATTTGACTTTTGTAGACTGTAGTCTGTATTATTTATCGTATTTTAATTAATATTATAACTCTTTGTAGATGATAAAAATTCAATTTTAACAAATGTAAATTATGTAATGTTTTGTATCGGTCTTTATACCTCATATTGTTCAATTTGGAGTATATTTCACATTTCTAATAATTATAAAAAAACCATGCTGGCACAAAGAAATCGAACTTACGGTTCAAATTACAACTGCAAATAGTCAGCTTGCTTGCGGCTTAGGCTTTATTAGCTATATTCACATTTTCGAATCACTGTTGTTAAAATGTATCTCATTTTCAGAAATAGAGCTAGCGTCTGTAATCAAATTGATAATTATTGTCGCCCCAATGCAATTTTACCGGAATGTTGATATTAACATGGATATTGCTTCGTTGCCTTCTAATTCAGTTCTGTTTCATTAAGAGCTTTAGGAAATTGTAAAGAAAATAAATGTTATGGTAATTTTTTCGCTCACTTCAGAGCGACTTATTTTCTTGTCTAACCTTTCTTAGTTTTTTTTTTCGCGTTTAGATTTTAAAGATGTGACTTGTAACCGGAGACGACATATTTTGGCCAATACGTTACATTAAAAATTATATAGGCCTAATCAAGAATACAAGTAAGATTTCTTATTATTAATTACAGTGCAGCGAGTTTTCTTAGGCGCATTCAGAGTCCCGGGTTCAAATCCCAGTGCCAGCCTGAGCTTTTTCTTTGGTTTCTCTCAATCATCGAGACAAATACTAAGTTGGATTTTCATAAAAACCACTGTTCTATATCATTATGAAATTTAAAATAATAATCTGAAATATGTATGGTATTTCCATCAGCTGATAAAAAAACAGAGTTCAGTTCATTTTCTTATCCAATGCCTTGTCATGTGTACAAATTGTTTTCTTCTTTGAGTTACCCTTTTCATTTCTCGACATTCCTGGAATCCTGTAATTTCTGTGGCATCTTCCAAAACTGTCTTCTTTCTCTTCTCCTTATTATCTTCCCTAATAATTTGCTTTCAGAAACTGTTTTAATCTATTATTGTGACGGAATATGTGGGGTTTTCCCTAAAAAAATTATTAGTGGTAAATTACGAATTAAAATTAATTATTTATAGATGCATTATTCTCCCAGTTATTGATACGAAACATGGGCTCTTATTTTAAAGGAGGAAAAAATATTATGCGTTTTGATAATAAAGTTCTTAGGAAACTTTTTGAACCACAGAGAGATGAACAGACAGGAGAACGGAGAAGACTACATAACAGTGAGCTACGTGATCTTTATAGGAAACCAAATATAATTAGAATAGTTAAGTCTCGTACACTGCGATGGGCAGGGCATTGACACGAATGAGTAATGAAAGATGGGCATGGAAACTTTTTGTAGGAAGACCAGAGGAAAACGCCCAGTTGGTAGACCAAGAATAAGTTTGGGAAATTAACATTAACCATGATTTGAGGGAAGTAGATTATACGGAGGATGATTGGAAAACATTAGCTCAGGATAGGGATGTGTGAAGAGCTTATGTCCGAGCGACCATGAACCTACGGGTTCGATAGTGTCAGTGAGTTAGTTAGTTAAAATAATCTTAAATCATTAAGAACTGGAGAAGAAGACATGACTGTTAAATATGAAAGTTTTTTTTTTTTTTGGTTATGTTAGATTGCGTCAATAGTGATAAAAGTGTTGAATATAGTATAGTTTGGCAGTAGCTATATCATCTTCGCTAACTCTGAGTAAGAACCATAAATTTTCCTCAAGGAGTTGGAATTCCTCTCTGATTAAAATGCAAATCTCTAAACGCATTATGATATTGTTTATTTGAGAATTGACTTTACATTTTACGAGTCTGGGATCTCGCGTGGGGCTAAGTTTTCCCATCAACACAACACTACACTATATAATATTTATGTAATAATATCAATCATGACGCAACTTAATTAAATTACTTCCACAAGTGTTCCTGCAAGTATAAAGGTCTCATTGCTACATTATTAATTTGCACTGATTATTATTAATATAGATCAAATTTATGCAAAATGTCATTTACTTCTGACAGATTTTCTTTAAACTTCTAGATGCCATTCTCCTTTCAGAATATGAAAATAAATACCAGAAAATACAGCATGGAAATTAATACGACTAGGACTAAATGCTTAACAATATCAAAAGATCCAATAAGATCCAAATTAGAAGTATAAAGAAAAATTATAGAACAAGTGTCAGAATCTAATTATTTAGGTGTATTAATAACAAGCACAACAAATCCAATAAAATAAGTATACAAATAAGCCGATAAAGCAGCACAAATATCAGGATATATGAAATAGTTAATTTGGCGCAACAAACATATGTCAATAGAAAGCAAAATCCGTATATACAAAACGATAGTTCAACCAGTTTTCATATACAGAGCCACAACTAGGGTTAATACAACAAAAAACTAAACAAATAATAAGCACGTGTGAAATTAAAATGTTAATAACTATTCAGGGGAAAAAATTATTTGATAGGATGCACAATACAGAAATTAGAAACAAATGTCAAATTCAAGACATAACTAGATTTATTATAGAAAGACTAAAATATTGGAAAGATCATATAGATATAATCGAAGATTATAGACGCGAAAAGAGCTAAGGAAGACAGACCAATGACGGGAGAAGAGCAACAGAACAACCAGCCAAGAGATTCATAGACAGTGGCTGCATTTCTAATACATCTCCCACCAGGAGTGATTTGAAAAATAAACATGATGAAAATCCTACAAATAAAGAATAATAATAAGATAGAAATTATATTAATGATCTATCGAACATT